>JAWPHD010010445.1:0-93609 GCA_037043455.1 Cyrtodaria siliqua | reverse complement strand
GTTTAAAGCATATTACTACCTGTTGATAATATTGCACTTATAATATATTTAAACTCATGCTAGAATAAGAAAAAAAAAGAAAACTAAAACTTTTATTTAATAACACGCAAGCAGGTTTAAAGTCAAAATGGTACTAGATTAATAAATTGAGAAACATATTTTAATTCTTGAAAAAAACTTCAAGATTGCCATGTGTCCCTTTAAAATATTTCAAGGCTATTTGATTCAGATAATCTACTAGACTAGTTTGTCCTAATAACATTATTTATTATTAGGTGTGTGATAATCTGTGTTTGTTTTATGTTTTAAAAATCAAACGTTATAGATGAATACTGGGAAGGGTTTAAACTCTGGGAAGGGTTTAAACTAATGTTGGTAGAACTTGTTACCCGACCCATTTGTCATTATAATATTTCTATTGTATATAATAATGTGGATATTATTCTGTTTGTAAAATTTATTGGCAATAAAATGTTTAAATCAAAGATGGATGCAGCCCAATCCTCTCCTCCGCCACCTCATATATAATGGGATACAGGGGAGGTGTGGCATAAAATTAGCCAATTACAAAAAATATTTTTTTGTTCATTAACATGTCTGACAAATGTTATTAAATATTGAAAATGTTCAGTTTGCCCACCATTCCCCCTCCCACCTCTTTTATCCGTACCACTGCCTCTTTATGCACAAATATCAACAGCGTTTATAACATTAATATAACTTACTGTGTCATCATTAAAAAGAAAAAGGTCCACGCCCATACATTTCTGACTGCCGCTGATGAACACATTCAATTGATGTAGTTTGGTAGGAAAAAATACCTTTACTGATATAACGGAGAAGTTATCAATTTGACCTATATTTGAAAATTAGGTTAACAAGAAGACTTACTACTCAAAGGTTTAGCAAGATGTTCATATACCAAAATGTCAATCAAAATCCTACAGTGACATTTAAATTGTGTGGCAAAAAAAGGCAATAATTCAAAACTAGATCATAATGTCGTTGACCTGTGACGTATACATGCATAATTTAACATAGTATTATAATACTCACTGCTGATTGGTTATTTAGGAGGTATTAAATTTCCTATTAAGACTGCGGATGTCATGTCCTTCAACCGTTAGGACGTCAGAAAACATGCAAATTAACAATTACGTTTTTTTACCCAGGAAAAGTGGGTGGTCTTTCACCACCACAAACAAATCGACCATCATATATAACCTTCTAAGTGTTGAAAATGACGTAAAACGCCATACAAACATTCAACAACAAATTTAAATTGTTAAAAACAGGATAAGGCTGCATTTTTTTATGTTTGATGCTGAAAGATGGCCATGGGCTATAATGTAAGTTGTGAGAATTTCTTTGTATTATGTTCAATCTCTCAAAATAGTGTGTATTAAATACACGCAAATATGTGTCATATAAGAAATAAAATATTTCCAGCAGGTTTATATTGTGCGAGATCAAAACCTGGTGTTTGGGACTTGAAACATATTGAAACCGCGGGCCTACAGGTCTTGGTATCGATGATCTTCAAGTCTCGCTTGCTCAAGGGAGCATCTTGAGCGACTGCTCGAGGGAGCATCTGAAAATGGTCGCTTACTCACTCACAGGCTGGTTGCATAAGACAATTATTCGCTGAATGCACGTGTTCGCATATGCAAATTTGACTGTATACATGTATATTTTAAATATAAGTTATTGAATAAGATCTCTGTTACTTCCACATGATAAATATTTAAGGAGATATAATCAGGTGGAATAGCTTTATTAAATTTATATATATACACCCGACATTTTTAACAAAATCTTAATTTCCAATGAACTGGACTGGTTAAAGGGAAATGTCCGTAACTTTTAGCCTATAAAACACAAAATAATTACATTGACAAACATAACACACCAACCATTATTGAATATTTACTAAAAAAACACCAAGATTGACGGAATTCAATAGCGGTACAAAAAAAGAAGTACCGCTTCATGGGGTTGAACTCGTAACCCAAACTAAAATTACACTCTTGGGTAATAATAGTCGATCGTCACAATATCGAGCTCGCTACAGACTGAGCTAGCCAGATGTATTACGTAAGAGTCTAGAGATATAACATATAAAAGCTAATGCACTAATGGATGTCATGTGATCAGCAAAAAGTGTAAATAATGTGGGTCCCACATTATTTACAAATAATAAATAAAACTTATTTTTTTCAAACTCACAAATGTATTACTACAGGCTTATCTGGGTTTATTCTAATGTTTTCATGTATATATTTCATTGAATAAAAATCAGACAGTTATTTGACTATGCCCGATGTATGCATACTTACGGATAGTGTCCCTTTAAGAGTAATTGATATTTTTATAACAGTTATTTAATCGGATCAAGGATGGATTATGTGTATACAATACCGGTTCTATAAAACTGACTTATCAGAAAATGTGTAGTGCAGTATTCATGCACAAGAAATCCAAAGTAATTCCTTAAAGAAACTAGCTCGCCAAATAATGGCAAGTTGGCAACAATACACTACGAAAAATGTTTATCAAAACTCTATCCAGGTGTTCTGGTCATATAATAATGTATAATATGTGCTAATTAAAAGTATAAGTTTATTCGTGGGTTCTTAAAATACCCGTGATTGAATATGCCTAAAATGAATTATGAGTTGGTAACTGCTAGTATTAGGGCTTGACCAGGCTGGTTAAAGCTGTTTATATTGTCTATAAAGTTTGGATTCTCAAAATATGTAAGTTATTTATATACTTCGTTATGTTTTCTCTGCCATTTCATTCTAGGCCAAACATAAATTATTGATCATCTTACTTCATAAGGATGCAATAAAGAATAAATACAGAAGTAGGAATGGCCCCAGGTTTATTATTTAATCAGGCAACTATTTTTTACATATATATTTAAACATTCGCACATTAGCAATGGTTCCTCCACAAAAAAAAAGGACCTTATGTGTAGAATGGCTATGAGTCTTTATGACAAAGCTTAGGAAAAATAATTTCACGTATCTGTAATGTCCAGAACCACTGCTCCTATCACACCGGTATAATCGTTAATTCAGGCACTCCACCTTTCTTACTCTTACCGTAATGTTATGCATCTCTATGACAACAGAAAATTGTCAAAAACTCAGTGTAATAGAAGAATACATGTTAAACATCGTACATAGATGAATATACTACCTTCAGTACAATAATGAAGGGTGAGCTTTCCATCAAAACTAAAATGTGTTGTTGTTAAAGGGACACTGTCCGTAACTTTTAGCTTATAAAACACCCAATAATTATGTTTGCAAACATTATACACTAAACATTATTCAATATTTACTAATTAAAAGCAAGATTGTTTAACGGAATTCAATCGTGGTACAAAAAAAAGCAAATCCACTTCGTGGGTTTGAACTCGCAGCCCAAACTCGCAGTAAAAATAAGTGTGCGTGAGCGTAAAGTTGTCGGAACTCACTCCCGACTGAGCTAAGCGGGCTATACATATTACGCAATACATACTATGGTGAAAACCTAGTGCGCTATGGAAGTCACGTGAACGCATAAAAGGTAAATATTGTGGGTCCCACTTTATTTACATTTAATAATTAAAACTTTTATTTTTTCAAACTCACGAATGTATTTCTACATACTTCTTAGGGTCTATCCTCATGTTTTCATGTATAGATTTCAATGAATAAAAGTCAGACAGTTATTTGGTTATGCTCAATATCTGCTTACTTACGGACAGTGTCCCTTTAACAGTTGCCTATCTGAGCAATCAACTCAAAATGCAGCACAATTTTATCGTGTGCACGCATCACTGATCATAAAAATACACCGTTGTCAACCGGAATAACCATACTCAAATTTAAACACTGTACACAACGTATAGTCGAACAATGCATCAATAGACCGAAGATAAATACATTTGTCAGTAGGTTTAGAAACTTGTGCATTTTGCCTGTTGATGGCAGGATTATTATAAGGGACTTTAATTGGTGGTGGTGTGTGTGCTCTGTTAGTGGTGGTGTGTGTGCTCTGTTAGTGGTGGTGTGTGTGCTCTGGTTTGAATCAATTTAGTGCAACATCTGCTTCCTGCACTCATATAATGTAAGGGTATACAATGTCACTTCTACTCAAATACTGTACGATAATGAAATCTCAATTCTCATATAGTCTAATCATATGAAATGTCACTTCTCATATAGTCTAATCATATGATATGTCACTTCTCATATTATAATCATATAAAATGTCGCTTCTCATATAATATAATTCTATAAAATGTCACCTCATATAAGCTAATCATATGAAATGCCACTTCTCATATATATTAGTCATATATAATGTCACTTCTCATTTAATATAATAATATGGAAGGTCACTTCTCATATAACATATTTCTATAAAATGTCACTTCAAAGATAATCTAATCATATGAAATGTCACTTCTCATATAATTATATTAATCATATAAAATGTCACTTCTCATATAAACTGTTCATATGAAATGTCACTTCTGATATAATCAAATCATATGAAATATGTAGCTTCTTGTAAGATATCTCACTTCTGCTCATATACTGTACTCGTACAATATAATCATGATTTGAAATGCCGCTTCTGCTCTTATATTGTACTCATATAGTATAATGTCATTTCTTAAATGAAAATACATGTGTCATATCACCTGCCATCCCAGAGCTGACCGGGACATAAGGTCAATGTTTATGATTGAGTGTAAATATTGGTGTACTTCTAATATGTATACTGAGGGAAAAAAGTTTAGCAAGTTTTTTGTTGCATCCTGGAAATAATTCATTTTTTGTTGTAAACTCAAGAAACTACTGCCATAGACACAATATTTTATTAAACACACATCAATAACAGTCGAACATCTTAATGACGTTTGTTTGTATGGTGTTTCACGTCATATTCGACACATGTAAGGTTATATATGACGGTCGATTTTTTGTGGTGAAGGCAGACCACCCACTTTTCCTGGGTAGAACCAGTACTGTACACCTCCCGTAATGATTAAATGAACCTATAGGTCAAGCCTGTTAAGTCCCAAAATGTCAGTATATCTTGCATACAGTATTATTTCATCTAAAAAACATGCTAACTTTTTTCCCTCAGTATATAATCAGTCTGTGTCTTGACATATTTTGATATGTATAAACAGTTTGTATCTGTGCTGAGTCATTACATATCCTTTAACATGTAGGTGTGGCTATCAAATAAACATAATGTAAAAAAAATAAATCTTTGTAGCAGACCATTTCAGATAGCTAGGAGTTTTCTTTGTTGTGAATTACATCCCAGGATTTTGTTCTCAGTCGCACAATAGAACAATATTTATTTTAGGAACACAATATATATTTTTCGGAGTAACATAAAATTATATATTTGTCTATATATATTTGTGTATTCAATATACATATTTTACATACAAGGTATATATTTATCTTGCAACATATAGTCATGTATTGCGCCTCATACTATCTTAGTTTTATCCAAAAAACCTACACAAACCATACGTTGAGTATGTTTTGAAAAAGCTGTTTGGGTTGGATGGTGCTGACCCACCTACTTGCATGTAGAAACATGATGAAAATGTACTCTTTTATTTTTTTATTATGCAACAAATTATGAATACATTGCACAAATGTATCCTTCATAATTGTACTCTTCAAAAGTTGAATTTTAATTTCTTCGCAAGATTGTTGTGTTTGTTTACCTTGTCAACCAATCAAAATTAAGAGATTCTGTGTAATAGCTCCGAATTTACCCTGGAACTTTTTCCCGCCCGCTGATTGGTCGGTTATTGGTGTAGTCTGATCTTCAACATGTTATGACCTAAGATTTTAAAAGGTTGTAAAACATCCTACTTTCACTCTGGTCTGATCCTTGCATGTGGATCGTTTCTGACTTATATAATACCTATGTTCATGATGATTTAACAAATATTTGTATTACATTTCCAATAGAAACAAAGCACATTCAGTTTTCCGGGTTCTATTACATAAAGCTACTAAAAGTTGATGTAGACCTGCGTCCAATACACAATCATGCATTGTTTGCAGACTCTCCTTTATAACAAAACAAACTGAGATTACTTCTTTTTTATTATTATTAGTAGTAGTATTATTATTATATAAATAGCACAACAAAAATCTTTAAATAGATATTTCAGAGTGCAAGATTAGGAGATCTGGTATAAATTTTCTTATGAACGCAATTTATGTAGAGTAGCTAGAGCTTAAAATTCATGCAGTGGGGACGGGAGTGGGATACAATGTTTCAATTTAAGGGGCAAAATAATAAAATATGTGTAAACCTGTGCAAAGCTGTAACCAAAGTGCATCATCCAACCCTCGAAACACTCGACTAGACACAAGCTGTGGTTTATTTAACAGGAGTGGTTTTCATTACAGTCAATACATTCATCAATACACCTACTCAAAAAAGGATCATGTAATAATGATACATAATGATATATAAAACATTAAAATAATGTAATTTTGTTATGTTCACTTAGGAAGAAAGGACATGTTCAGCTAGATACATCAGGTGGATCCTTGCCAAACATTTCCACACTTGTTAAAGCTAGGCTATGTTCACTGTATTCCCTCCCCCATTTAAACATCCCAGACATCATAAATTTTACAAAGGGGAGGTTTTTATATGAGGCCATTTTAATAAGAAACCCAAGTTAGCAATTACGTATAAACCAAATGTATTCTTTGCATTGAAAAACTTGTATATTATACAGTGCAGCTCGCGCGAACCCCACACTTTACTCTTTGGATGCAGAAGACAATTAAACTTTTATTGTTGGAAAATCGGATGTGGGAAAATTCGAATGCCCGGATTATTTATGAATACTGGGTCACGATAGTTATTTGCCCGTTCCTATTACCGGCTTTGCGGCGACTGCACATAAAATTCAATTAGTATAATACTGGAAATTATAATTATATAATTAATCGTTAATTTGTAACAAGTTTTTACTAATCTGCTGTTTGTTATTAATACATCGATGGATTCTTTGGTCAGAAACAATCAAAAAATGTAAAGAATTCCAGGTCATTAGCACGTTGTCAGTGCCACCTTGTTAAAAGGTATATATATATGGCCAAGGATTATGGGTATTTGCAGGGGCGTAGCTAGTCCTCTATTCATCTGGATTCATAATTGTGCTAGGGGGGTCCGGGCATGCCCCCCTGAATTTTTTTGAAAACAATGGTGCATTCTGGGCGTTCTGAGGTGCTTTGTCAGAATCATGTGGATTCAGCCGCGTACTCGCGTATAGGCAGCTACGCGCCTGATTTGGCCAAGGATTATGGGTATTTAAGTCGTTGAAGAACTGTGGCTTATGGACAACAAAAATGAACAAAACTTGTGATTAAATGCATTAAACGTTTGAAATACGTATTTGTTTCGAAATTTATTCATCATGCAGTCAGAGCTCTAACCTTAAACAGTTACAAGTTTTATAACTGCTGGAAGTTATTAAAATGCCAAATTATTATCTCCCTTTAGTTTAGAGTAGCAGATACTATTCCCTAACAACCATTTGTAACCTAAATCAGTTACCAAGATTATTTGCTAATAAATCAAAATAGTTGCCAAATGTGCAGTGTTTATTTATGTCTGAATACTTATTATTAAGGATAAATACATCTTCATCAAGATCCAATTAGCAGTTGTTCACTAATCTAAACTTGCCGACTGAGTGACTCGACAATGGCATACTTTCGCGAAGTGGATACTCGGAGTCTATACACCGACTTCGCGTACACTCGGCAAATCGAGTAAAGTGTGGGGTTCACGTGAGCTGTACTGTACCTTTAAAATGCTTACATTGAATGTGAGACATTTAACTGCTAAACGTAAGTGTACTGATGAACTAATAGTAAATACAGATCTGGTGACATTTTCTTTAAAAAATAGAGGGGAGGTGGGTAGCGTTTAAATGGCTGTATATTTTGACCTATACTGGAGATGATCCAAACTTCAGTCCATTTTTCAAACATTAGCTGCCATACATGTAGCTTTCAAACTTTAAAACACATCATACACACTTAAATACACACTGACATACACACTAACATACACACTGACATACACACTAACATACACACTAACATACACACTAACATCATACACACTAACATCATACACACTAACATCATACACACTAACATACACACTAACATCATACACACTAACATCATACACATTAACATCATACACACTAACATACACACTAACATCATACACACTAACATACACACTATCATACACACTAACATACACACTAACATCATACACACTAACATCATACACACTAACATACACACTAGCATACACACTAACATCATAAACACTAACATCATACACACTAACATACACACTAACATATACACACTAACATACACACTAACATACACACTAACATCATACACACTAACATCTACATGACAGCAACATGTTCAAACAGTCATACAGCTTTCAAACTGCTTTAATCATGTTATTAAAACACAACAGTTACTACATGACAGCAACATTCAGATTTATCATAATTGTTCAGATACCAAAAGTCGTATAGCTTTCAAAAAATTATATACAACACTTTTTTTCATTTTTCGCATATTAACTGCCATACAGTTTTCAGTCTTTTATAACACACAAAATCATACACACAACGAAATGAAAGCAACATGTTCAAACAGCCTTTCAAACTGCATTCATCAACGGAACAGCAACATGTTCAAACAGCCATACACCTTTCAAGCTGCATTCATAACAGCAACAATGAGGATGACCTTGACATGCTTACACATTATTGATGTCTATGTGATTGACATCGCTAAAGTGGGGTATCTATGTCCCAGGAACACATTTTCTAGTTAATTTATTATAATTGCAAATATTGACACACAGTGGATAGTAATATACCCGTATATGTTACATAACCTGGTCTATACAGAATGATGAACAAGGGCGATTTCACAGTCATTGGGTCTGCTGATCATTCAAAAACCTGACAGTGTGTGTGCATTCTAGATGACTCAACTTGTATTTATGTCATATAACAGATCTATGTATGAAATGCCATATAATAGTTTGTATCTTGTTACAGGTGGTTTACATGTATACAAATTATTGTTGTTGTTTTTTCTCAAGTATATGTGACACTCCTATAAATTGAGCAGTGCGCTTTAGTGTGGTATTTCACACTCGTCACCACAACACCCATCAGAATTATCATAAATTCCGATTTTCAGAGTTAGATGTATGGAGTTAGATGTATCGTTGTTTACAAGAAGTAAATGTTTTTTAATAAAAAACTATGTAAAAAATAAAATATAAAAAGTATAAAAAAAATAATTATGTTTATAATCATTTTCAAAGGAAAAAGAAGACATTGGTGTTTCAAAACTGAACCACATCAATTGCTACATATTTTTTAAGGATGCACACACAGTGACAATGCTCAGGTTACAAGCTGACCATAACAAATTGTTGGTGTGCTGTTTTGACACCTACATACCAACGAAAAAGGTCCCTGCCAAAAACATTTTATAGCAATTCTTTAACACAGTGTTTGTTTACTATCTTTAGTATATTCTTCTTTCATTTCTTAAGGTTTTTACTGTCTTCAGCAAAAACAAAAAAGAATTACCTTCCTACCTACCCACTTATAAAATCCTGGGTCGGAAAACAGCAAACAAACATATATTTAAGGATGGCCCAATAGCCATATTTTTTGTCCAAAATAGATAAGCTCGTAAAATAACAAGAATAGGGCTCGACTTTAATGTGTTCTAAATGTAAAGCGGTCGATGATTTCGGACAAACAGTTCATTACTTACACGGTATATATACAAAATTATAGGTATATTATGTCGGACATCATCTTGAGAGGTTTACACAATATAATGATGACATGAGACTTAGCCCAGATTTATCCCTATTCCATGACAATATATGCTTTGACACACACGGGTATGAAAGATATCTAAATGGGTACGACTTGCTGAGTTACAATGCCCACTTCTGTATGTTGTATGAGGGAAACAGAACTAAGTGACCATGCAGATTTTTTTTAACCAGCTACATGTATATTGCTGCTACATGTATATTGCTCTATCAAGTTGAGCTGTTCCACCCAAGTTACAAGCAGCAACAAAGCTTGAAGTCTCAGGTGCATACAGTTCCCGGGAGTGTGACCTAGCAATAACCCCCACCCACGCACCCCAGCCCCCACTCACCACCTACAACCCCCTCCTTCCCCCAAGAATCATAATTAACAAAACTGATAGAGTTTTCAATGGTTTCCCACTTGAAGCCCCACACCACCAAATTTAAAGGCAGAGTAACCTCACTAAAATTGAAAATGAAACACTTATATTTAAATAACATATATTTATGAGTATACCGGTAATTCTAATTCATTCAAAGGTAGCTACTTGGATAGAAGTGTACACACAATAAACTAAAAGTTGCATGTATGAGCTCCTATTTTATATCCATTTTTATGCAGTTTCTGTAAGTTTACATACTTATACAGTAAGTGTCATCATCAATTCATAAAACAAAATTCTTAAAGCGACACTGTCCGTAAATAAGCAAATATTGGGCATAGCCAAATAACTGTCTGATTTTTATTCAATAAAATGTATACATGAAAATATTAGCATAGACCCAGATAAGCCTGTAGAAATACATTCGTGAGTTAGAAAAAAAAAGTTTTTATTTATTATTTGTGTAAATAACGACCCACATTATTATTCTGCTGATCACAAGATATCCATATCACAAGATATCCATCAGCTCTTTAGCTTTTATATATTGTATCTCTTAATGTAATACATCTGGTCCGGTTAGTTCTGTCGTTAGCGACGCTCGACTATTATTACTCACAAGTGGAAATTTTAGTGCGGGCTACCAGTTCAAACCCAGGAGGAGGTGCGTCTTTTTTTGTACGGCTATTGAATTCCGCCAAACAATCCTGGTTTTATTTAATAAATATTCAATAATGGGTGGTGTGTTACATTTTTCAACGTATTTTTTTTTGTGTTTTTAGGCTTAAGGTTACGGACATTGTCCCTTTAAGATGGGATTGTACATCCTACAAATAATCCCTACATAGTTTATTGAAGTGGCTGTAATATTTGCATACCTCAGACAAATTACATGTCTGTATCACTGAAATGACGATAAATATTTCAAATCCTATTAGTGGTTACTTCCTAACAATTTAAATAAGACGGTTTTCAAATTGTTCATGTTAAATGTACTCAACCGCAATTTTAATTTGTTTAAAACTCGGGTGTCCCGTTAGTTTTTCTACACAAGTTGCATTTTTGTAATCATTAATATTATTTAGGCCATAGTAAAATTAATTGCTAGATTTTCATTCCTGACCGTCCCCGTTTTTTTATGCCGACCCGGTAATTTTTATTTCTTCTTCAAAAATTTTTTATTGTTATTTCTTTGAGTTTTATAAAAAATATACAGTTGTAGAATGTATTTTGCAAATTGAAAATATTTGCACTCTCAAAAAAATAAACTTGAGTTAATAAAAAATAAATTTGATCCCTGCCTTGGGCAAGACATGTCCGTCAGACGGGGATGTAAAGTGGATGGTTCCATGTATCAGAGTAGCCTCTGAGCACATTAAAGAACCATAGAAATCAAGTCAGTTGAATAATAAGAGTCGGGCACGGTTCCTGGATTCCTATGTATCCTTTCCCTCTCACTCACCAGGGACCAGTCGAAAAAAATCATTTCAAGCAATGTTTTAATTGTTTAATTCCGAAACAATTAAATTATTTTCAAGCAATGTTTTCATTTTTTGAATTTATTTATGGATGATGACTCCGGTTTTATTCAAGCGATCGTTTTCAAACTTTAGATGAGCACAATTGACCCTGATGAGACGAGCTATCATGGTACAGACCCAGTTGCATTCAAATAACCGAAATATATGAAGAACGAACGCAGGCTGAACAAAGAATGAACGCAGAACGAATGCACAATGAACACTGCATTTTTATAAATGTAAAATGAAAGATGAATGCATTTTTCTAATTCAAGAATGCAAATGAATGCATTAAAAGCAAGCATTTATGAAAATGAAATGCAAATAAGATGCAAGCGGAATGCAAATGGAATGCATTTTTGGGGTACTTGAATGCAACTGGTGCTAAAAACAGACTCAAGTTTTATTCAAGGAATCATTTCCAGACTGTACCTGTTCAAACGCAGGTAAACATAAAACATACAGTCAAACCTGGTTTAAGTGACCACTCAGAAAAAAGACCAAAAGTGGTCACTTATTACAGATTCTAACATGTTTAACTTCTTATGAAATGTTTAGTTGAATAATTACATGTATTGTGTATATGTGCTTGAGTGTAAACACTGTTTTGTGAAGACTGATAAATAATTGTATTAACATAAGAAATAAATATTAAAGCTATATACATTGCACAGGAGAAATGAGGGAGATACAATATTTTAAGCACGGTGACAAGCGTTTCTTGTTAATTATTAATTCATATATAATCTTTTGATTATTTAAGTTATAGCTGGATCATAGATGCACTTGAAGTATGCTGTTTCACAGTAAAGGTGTTTATTAGTTTTATTTAGAGGGACTCTAAAGACACATGTAATGTAACTATAGAAGAAAGATGGATTGATAGACTGATACACAGTTTACGTCCCCATCCGATGGACTAGGCTCCGGTTACAAATCCGCCGCGCTACCGACTGCGCCACGCCAGCCCTCGTTGTCAAAACAAAGAAATGATATATCGATATTTGCTGTTGTTACTAACTTATTGATTGGCACTTGTATTTAATATATATATTCCACATCGTCTGCAGGGGAATTATTAGAATAGACTAATTAGGTTAATGTTGAACTTATGTTTGATCTTGTTTCAGTGTGATTTACCAAGAGTTAAATTGTGTCTTTCTGGATTTTGTTTTTCTGAAAAAGGAAGAAAATGGTGGTTGGATATTGATCATGTCTTTTGGTATGAAATTATGCAGTCCTTGGTCGCATTCGACAGGTGGCAGCTTATTGCAGTATAAATTAATAGCATATTTTATCAGAGGGAACTCAGTGAGGTCTCTTACAGCAGGTGGGCGCTTAAAACAGGTGGTCATATTCATATGACCATGTTGACAGTATATCAGATATAGACAGACCATAATTATGCACTAGCTGCCATGACATTTGTCAAGTGATAAAACGGGGGCGTCCGTGGCCGAGTGGTTAACGTCTCTGACTTCAAATCACTTGCCCTCACCGCTGTAGGTTCGATCCCTCGGGGGCATAGGAATCTTTATGTGAGGAAGCTATCCAGCTGGCTTGCGGAACGTCGGTGGTTCTACCCAGATGCCCGCCTGTGCACGAAAATTGCCCGGAGGGGCACCTGGGGTCTTCCTCCACCAATGGAAGCTGGATAGTCGCCATATGACCTTAGCTGTTGGTGCGACTATAAAATCCAATTCAATTCAATTCAAGTGATAAAATAGTTGTATTTTTGTAACAACATTGTATGTATCTAACTGTGTAATGTATATATTTTCAGACCCTAGAGTTTGACCTAGCAGGGGTAGCTATATCTGGCAATGATCAACTTGAAATCACAGTCAAAGACTGGGAGAGAGTTGGCAGAAACAGGTTTGTCTATCCAGTATTCCTATGGCAGGTACCCTACATGGCCCCAGCTCAGTGATCATGTGGAAGGTACCCTACATGGCCCCAGGTCTGTGATCCTATGGCAGGTACCATACATGGCCCCAGCTCAGTGTCCTATGGCAGGTACACTACATGACTCCAGGTCTGTGATCCTATGACAGGTACCCTACATGAACCCAGGTCTGTGATTCTATGGCAGGTATAATCCTACATGGCCCCAGGTCTGTGATCCTATGGCTGGTACCATACATGGCCCCAGCTCAGTGATCCTATGGTTGGTACCATACATTGCTCTAGCTCACTTATCCTATGGAGGTACCTTACATGGCCCCAGCTCAGTGATCTTATGTCAGGTACCCTACATGGCCCCAGCTCAGTGATCCTATGGAGGTGCCCTAAATGGCCCAAGGTCAGTCCTCCTATGACGGTTACCCTACATGGCCCCAGCTCAGTGATCCTATGACAGGTACCTTACATGGCCCTAGCTCAGCAATCCTATGACAGATACCCTACATGGCCCCAGGTCGGTTATCCTATGGCAGGTACCCTACATGGCCCCAGCTCTGTGATCCTATGACAGGTACCCTACATGGCCCCAGGTCTGTGATCCTATGACAGGTACCCTACATGGCTCCATGTCAGTGATCCTTTGGCAGGTACCCTACATGGCCCCAGCTCAGTGATCCTATGGCAGGTACCCTATATGGCCCCTTCTCAGTGATCCTATGGCATGTACCCTAGATGGCCCCTGCTCAGTGATCCTATGGCAGGTACCCTACATGACCCCAGCTCCATAATCCAAAAAAACTGAACCATTTTGACACATAACTGATCTAAACTTTGTAGTTAACTTTACATCACCTTAATGTTCTGTTTCCTGTTCAGGTCATTTTCACATGTCTGTTACCTGCTTCATTTCCTAATACAATACGGTTTCACAGTTCTGTTATCTGTTTCAGTCTATATATTTTTTTACTATAATATGGATTCACATTTCTGTTACCTGCTTCAGTCATTATGCAATGAGTTTTCACATATCTCTTGGTCATACTACATTATGGTTTCAAATTTCTGTTGGTCATGATACAATAGGGTTTCTTTTACCTACTTCAGGTCTTTATACAATGAAGTTTCACATTTCTGTTGATCATAATACAAAATGGTTTTAAATTTGTGCTGGTCATAATACAATAGGTTTTCATATTTCTCTTGGTCATAATACAATAGGTTTTCACATTTATGTTGGTCATAATACAATAGGTTTTCACATTTATGTTGGTCATAATACAATAGGTTTTCACATTTATGTTGGTCATAATACAATAGGGTTTCACATTTCTGTTACAAACTTCAGGTCCTTATACAATGAGGTTTCATATTTCTGTTGATCATAATACAAAAGGGTTTCACGTTTCTGTTGATCATAATGCAATTTCTGTTGGTCATAATCAGGGTTTTACATTTCTGTTGATCATAATACAATAGGGTTTCACATTTCTGTTGGTCATACTCCAACAGGGTTTCACATTTCTGTTGGTTACATTTTTGTTGGTCATAATACAATAGGGCTTCACATTGTTTTGGTCATAATACAGTAGGGTTTCACATTTCTTTTGGTCATACTCCAATATGTTTTCACATTTCTGTTGGTCACATTTCTGTTGGTCATAAAACAATAATGTTTTATGTTTCTGTTGGTCATACTACAATATGGTTTACATTTGCGTTGATCATAATACAGTAGGGTTTTACATATTTCTGTTGGTCATAAGGCAATAGTGATGTAAACATCTGGTGGCGGTTTGGGTAAGGCAGTAGTGATGTCAACACATGGTGGGGGTTTGGGTATGGCAATAGTGATGTATACATCTGGTGGCGGTTTGGGTGGATGTATGGGTATGGGCGGGGGGCATTTTTTGCTTTTAATACTTAGTATCACATATCTGATTTTTGCTTCAATAGTGCTTAGTGTCACATAGTGTGCTGACAAAGTTCTGGTTTTGATATACTCGGGAATTTCCGCTATATATTGCATATACAGCACACTTAATAATCAAAAGAAATCCCAAGATGTTTTGTAAAAAAAAGGTTGCAGTCAGTTAGAGAAAGGACATAACTGTGATGTTGTAGGCATTTTAACAAGAAATTCATAAATGTTGAAGTTCCTCTTTGAATAATTGAGCCATTTCAGTATTGCATTTAATGTAAAGAGTTTGCAATAGTTTGCTCACATGCTTGAGCGTACTCTAGCTGTCAATAATGAATCTTTGAAGGAATACTATTTTCTGTGTTATGTGTTGTTTTAGTCTTATTTTTCCGAAAGGAAAGGTCTTATGGACGTAGCCATGTACCAATCGATTAAAGCAGCATATTGTACATACAATATACTAACTTGTGTCACAAATCTGAACAGTAGTTCCTGGTACAAAATGACATAATTACAAAGGAAATTTAATGCATACCAGTATATTTCTGCAACCTTAGTGAGGTTATGGTGCTGTTAAATAGGGTTAATGAAGCAGCTTATGGGAAATACTCTGTTATGTTAATCCACCAATGAAATCTGACCTTTCATTTGACAACAATTGTTTGATCAGTCTGGTGAAGAAACTGTTGTTATAATTGCTTCATGCAGACAATATGATATGTTTCTGTGGGTGTTTGTTGAATGTTAGTTTCCATATCCCACACAATCACAGTCATTTTGTGACTTTCTGACTCAGCAGCGGTGTAGATTTAACTACTTGATTATGTAACAAAATCAACAATTATGTATATATAATTTGCATTATATAGGCATGTAGCAGAGTTTGTGGATGCTGATTGCATAAGGTTAAAAGCTACATTATAACCTCTGGAACAATATTCGTGAGAACATTATTATTTTGCTGTTTTTTGTCGGACATTATATTAGGCTAACATGCATCTAGTACTGTATGTGTCTGCAGTATATTAAGTTGCCACCATGAACTGCGTCCCAATCTAGTACTGTATGTGTCTGCAGTATATTAAGCTGCCACCATGAACTGCGTCCCAATCTAGTACTGTATGTGTCTGCAGTATATTAAGCTGCCACCATGAACTGCGTCCCAATCTAGTACTGTATGTGTCTGCAGTATATTAAGCTGCCACCATGAACTGCGTCCCAATCTAGTACTGTATGTGTCTGTAGTATATTAAGCTGCCACCATGAACTGCTTCCCAATCTAGTACTGTATGTGTCTGCAGTATATTAAGTTGCCACCATGAACTGCGTCCCAATCTAGTACTGTATGTGTCTGCAGTATATTAAGCTGCCACCATGAACTGCGTCCCAATCAAGTACTGTATGTGTCTGCAGTATATTAAGCTGCCACCATGAACTGCGTCCCAATCTAGTACTGTATGTGTCTGCAGTATATTAAGCTGCCACCATGAACTGCGTCCCAATCTAGTACTGTATGTGTCTGCAGTATATTAAGCTGCCACCATGAACTGCGTCCCAATTTTTTTTTTGTATGCAGTTTACAAAAGGGGTCATTTATATATGAGTATTTTAAAAATTCGGTATAGACAAAATGTAAAAGGCTCTACTTTGAAAAAACACAAATATTATACCTCTTGAAAATGTCCATATAAGGCTATTAATGCTAACTCCTAATATAGCCTACAGGTAACGACTTGACTGATTTTTTTTTAGGAAATAGGATGTGTGGGTGGGGGCTTTTAGTAGGGGTGGGAAGCAGTTAAACAGGTTATATATGTATGCAAGCATCTTTTAATTGCTTAATTAATTTATATTACATATGTACCTGTATATTAATACATCGTTATTTATTAATTTAATTGGTTAAATTAATTTGTTTAACACATCGTTATTTATCAAATAAGACTTTCTTTCTTAAATTCCATTTTATGATAAAAATTAAAAACTGTGTTAGAACATTATGTTGAAAAAAAAGCTTAATTAAGATCAAACAATTTAATTAAAAAATATTTCAGTTCGGAAACTTTACTGTAGATTCTTTTGCACTGTAATATTAGGCTGGATTTATGACTTCCTCAGGAAATAAAAAAGAATATACCTAATACAATCCAGAATCTTTTTATTGCAATCGAAGATCTTATATTGCTATCAAAGATCTTCATATTGCAATCCAGGATCTTCCTATTGCAATCCAGGATCTTTATATTGCAATCAAAAGTCTTTATATTGCAATCCAGGATCTTTATATTGCAATCCAGGATCTTTATATTGCAATCAAAGATCTTCATATTGCAATCTAGGATCTTCCTATTGCAATCCAGGATCTTTATATTGCAATCAAAAGTCTTTATATTGCAATCCAGGATCTTTATATTGCAATCCAGGATCTTTATATTGCAATCAAAGATCTTCATATTGCAATCTAGGATCTTCCTATTGCAATCCAGGATCTTTATATTGCAATCAAAAGTCTTTATATTGCAATCCAGGATCTTTATATTGCAATCAAAGATCTTCATATTGTAATCCAGGATCTTCAAATTGCAATCCAGGATATTTATATTGCAATCAAAAGTCTTTATATTGCCATCCAGGATCTTTATATTGCAATCAAAGATCTTCATATTGCAATCCAGGATCTTCAAATTGCAATCCAGGATATTTATATTGCAATCAAAAGTCTTTATATTGCACAGGATCTTTATATTGCAATCCAGGATCTTTATATTGCAATCCAAGATCTTCATATTGCAATCCAGGATCTTTACATTGCAATTAAAGATCTTTCAATCCAGAATCTTTATATTGCAATCAAATATCTTATACTGCAATCAAGATCTACCGGGATCTTTATATTGCAATCCAGAATCTTTATATTGCAGGATCTTTATATTGCAAGCAAAGGTCTTCATATTGCAATCCAGGATCTTTATATTGCAATCCAGTATATTGCAATCAAAGGTTTTTATATTGCAAAATCCAGTATCTTTATATTGCAATCCAGGATCTTTATATTGCAATCCAGGATCTTTATTAAGTATGCAATAAAGATGTTATAACATGAGCATTTACATTCAATCTAAAGTTATAAGTGGTAAAGGTGCATCTGGTATGATACTGTCCTAATTAACATGCCGTCAGAACTTAAGATATCTCATCCCTATTCTTGATGTCGGAGTATACTGACAATAGCCTATATTATATTACAGTTGCACGTGCTATTGTTTGTGGAGGTATCTTATTGGTTTGATTAGTTAAAATGGATGATTGATTGACAACTGGTGTCATGTTAATTGAGTTATATGGACAATATCAAATTCTTCATCACACCAGCAAAAATGAAGCATCATTGCGATCATGACATAATAATGTAAAATGCATATAAAAAGCGAGATTGTGGTTTCTTTGATTCATCCCCAAATAAAAATTCAATGTTTGCACAAGGTATCTATTATTGAGCACCTTTAAAAGCAGAATACACAAATATGTGTTATAAATCAATATGCTGTTATGGTTTATATAGAAAGTTTAAAGCCAGGTAGACAGGGTGGTGCATTAGTCCAGGTTTGTAAAGGGTGAATGCTGAACTGTTGTAACAATATACATATATAATAACAAAATACAATAGTCCCACATTCACCACTGGATAGTGATTGCTAAACCTATCCCTGAGAAGGGTGTCAACAAATTCCTCCTCCAAAAATATCAAACATTAAAGGGACACATGATCGATCTGTTGTGGAGCATTGAAGCTAACATCTCGCTATATTTATCCAGTATCATTTTGACTTTAAACCTGCTTGCATATAATTAAGTAAATTTTGAGTTTTCATATTTTCATCTTATTTTGCTATATTGTTTAAATATTTTCCTTTTTGCAAATTGCTTTAAACTATTCTTATAATTAATATTAATGATTGAACAAATGCAGATTATGTAGAAAAACTAACGGGAAGCGGTGAGTTTTCAGAAAATAAAGATTGTCACGTGCCACTTTGATTCTGGATTGACCTGTTCAGACCTATAGAACTTTGTTTTCTTACATTTTGGAATATATTCAGTGTAACAGTTGTTGTTTTTATTAAACTGCACTAAGCGTTTGTTTTTAATTTCTTTTTTGTTAAATGGATCATCAATATATTGTAGGTTATTTAAAAACGCCCCAGAGAGAGGGGAAGGATACATAGGAATCCGGGAACCTGCCCTACTCTTACTAAACAAACAGATTCCTTTGCTTCTTTTTTCGTGGTGGGATGATAGACTTGGATATATTGGACCGTTGGTTTATATCCACATCACACAGACTTGGTGAGGCTAAGGGAAACATAAGAACTAAAAAAAGAAAGAATTGTCAGTCATGGAGCCACTGACGTCAGTCATGGCGCCTCCGAATTTCAAGTCCACAATGCTTTCCACGCGCCAAACCTGTGAGCTCCTCAACATTTGTTTGCAGCATGTTTAGAGCATTCCATGTTCATTCCATTCCCGTTTCATCCCTTTATTTTACTTTATTTTGAATTCGATGTAATATATTATATTGGAATGCATCAGCAATATGATTTATATCATGAACCAAGCATTGACAGATAACACCCCTGATGGCATTGACATAATCTAATCAACGTGGGTGGAGTGATTGACAACCAACAAGAGAGTTATTTGAAAGAGAATTTAATTGACATCAATCTGATAAGAAAAATACCTTAGCTGGCTCAATACTGTAGCTTGGAACAGCAAAACCGTTTACAGAACTTATGTATACTTTGCTAAATAAAACCCTGTTACATATCTGACCGCTATATAGTCTTTAATATTGTTACGCCCAGACCACAATAGTGGAAGGGCCGGTGGTATCACAAAATGTGATCTGTCCTATTTCTTCTTTACATCTCCTTAGACAGACACTTCCGCTAGCCTCGCCCATTATATGTGGACGTAAACCGAGCGGTCCCATGTATTGGAGTCGGTGCTCCGAGCAGGTTAAAGAACCATATTTCTTGCTATCCGGATATGGTTATCCGTGTTTTACAGGGTGATGGAAAGCCTGATCTTACACATGGGGGAAGATAAAAGTCACGTGCTGATATAAACAATGACAGTTGCATGACATCATTGTGTAACTAAACATGCAAAACGTCAGTAGTTGGCAACATCAACGCACAGATTGTAAATGATATGCAAGAAAAAGAATCAATCATGGGTATCCGGTTCAGATAGGGAAATTCCAACCCTCAGTATAACTGTTTTAATCAGAACCTCTGCAAAAACAATTATACCGAGTGTTGGAATTCCCGATCTTCACCGGATACCCATGAAAGATTCTTATACTATATATTCATAACTTTCACATGACGTCATCAGAATAATTTGACCAATCAGTGGTAAATAAAATAAAACACCTCCACATTCTGGTAGGTGATAAACTCGGTGTTTATCGTTGATGCTCAACTGACTTTAGCCTTTAATAAAGGTAATTTATAGTAATAATCCTATTAAACTTTCAGTTTTCATGTATAGCTATGCATCTTCTTTTGGTGCAGTTGCATATCAAAACACCAATATGGATATATTCAATTTAAATAATGTCGAATATTTTTATTTTTTATATAAAGATTGAGGATAAAGTAAACCCCTTTATTTTTTCATCTACTGAATATCTTGACCTATCGGAAGTTAACCAGATGTGAAAGTTATGAATAGGAATCTATATGATAGAAAGAGTAGGGCACAGATCCCAGATTCACGTTTTCTTTCCACTCTCTCTGGGCAGCTCGAAACAACCTAGAGAATTCGTTAAACAACAATTCAATTCTTTTAATCAAAAAACGAGAAACACTGAAGTAGTCTGTCCTATTTCACAGCCTTGGTAGATTAGTGGATAAAGTATTGGGCTTTAGAGCTACAGACCTCTGCCCATAGTTGGTTTGCTCCCTGCCCCTAGTGGGTTTTCTCCCTGCCCCTAGTTGGTTTGCTCTCTGGAGGAGGCATGTCTGATGGGAGCTTCATCTCATCTCCCTCTGCAGTTGCTGTCCCAATGTAACAGGATGTAAGGCCCCCATTTCTTTTCATGTCTGTGACCTTTCTTCTTTCCATCTAGGAACATCAAGCACTTGCGTGATATATCTTATTTCTTTTTATAAACACTAAATATATCTGTCCATAATGTACATATGCTTGTTATGTAATATATTTGTATGTACCCGTTTATGTGTGGGTTGTGATATATAATAATACACCTATAAATTATGATGTGTAAACTCATTCATACCAGGTACGCATACATAACATTATTATACAGTTGTATGTGGGCAGGATTATGGCCATGCCTGGATGATTTACAAGAATGCTGTGTAGGCAAAATCCCCAAGGCCATTTTATTAACCTGTCCAATATACTTAGGACTAACAGAGTTATGTCCCTTACAGTGCTGAAATGGGTTGCAATCTTGAATATTTTATGTTCATGAAATTGTAAATAGCAAATCGGTTGGTATTATTATCAGTAATGCAATGACATATATCCGGGATCTATACATCCTGGAGCCATGTACCGTGTAATTTTGCACAGTCGAAAATTATACAGCCCCATTATACATAAATGTGGATTGAGCATAGTAATGTTACCCTTGTCCATCCGTACATACGAAAGCTACGTTGTTATGACAATGATATCCCTCACCCACAATCACACCCCGTCATTAATCCCCTCTGCCTTATTAAACTGTTTTTAAAGACATGCTGTAACCATAGGCATTGTGTGAATTTTTCCTTTACACAGGTTATTGGGGACAGCCAAGGTACCGCTGCAGGAGCTGACCGTAGGTGGACCCCGCAGTAAAGATGTGGACACCATACTGATGGATGGGAATGGACAGCCTCTTATACAGGTCTGTATATTGTACTCTAACATTCGATCAGTGTCCACAGATTTGTTACATCTACGATTTGGTTGTGTTTAATGGATATCATTGTACAGTTATCATGGTTACGGACTTTGCTGAGGTGGATACATGGTTCTATGGACCCTGGGTAACAGTAATATTGATGCAGTTATGGCCTTTTGATGTGGGTGATACAATAGGATTATTACTAGAGTAACGTGTTCTGGAAGTTTGTATCACCTCGAGTTGGTAAATGCCAGATCAAGGATCACACGAGAGGCGGAGCTTGATGGACACCAGAGTAACAGGAATATTAATGGAGTTATGGCCATTTGATGTGGTTGATACATGGCTATGGACGCCTGAGTAACAGGTGTCCAGGTGTCCATGGAACCATGTATCACTCACATCAAAATGCATTAACTCCATCAATATTACTTACCATGTATCACCCACATCAAAATGGTGTAATTCCATCAATATTACTGTACCATGTATCACCCACATCAAAATGCCATAACTCCATTAATATTAATTTTACTCAGATGTCTGGATGCCCATGATTATCCATTTCATGAAATTGGCTTCATTTATGTACTAAAATATGCCATCTTTAAGAATTGACACTTTTTCACTTAACATGTTGAGCTCCCAGTGTGATTCGAATTCACAGCGGTGAGAGGGGAAAAACCTCTCAGGAGTTGAAATAATGGTGATCTTTCAGTTGCCATGTGAATTGGAGTATTATGGCGCTTGTAAAATATTATACATTTTAAAACTAATGAAGTATTAATGTGGTTATATTTGTACAGGCCACACTGATATGTGTAATCATAATATATATGTGTTTGTGTATGTACCAGACCACACAGACATGCATGGTTATCATAAGATATGTGTGTTTGTGTATGTACCAGACCACACAGAAATGTGTGGTTTACCAGACCACACAGAAATGTGTGGTTATCATACGATATATGTATTTGTGTATGTACCAGACCACACAGACATGCATGGTTATCATCAGATATATGTGTTTGTGTATGTACCAGACCACACAGACATGCATTGTAATCATAAGATATATGTGTTTGTGTATGTACCAGACCACACAGACATGCATGGTTATCATAAGATATTTGTGTTTGTGTATGTACCAGACCACACTTATGTGTGTGGTTATCAGAAGATATTTGTGTTTGTGTATGTACCAGACCGCACAGACATGCATGGTTATCATAAGGTATATGTGTTTGTGTATGTACCAGACCACACTTATGTGTGTGGTTATCATAAGATATATGTGTTTGTGTATGTACCAGACCACACTTATGTGTGTGGTTATCATAAGATATATGTGTCTGTGTATGTACCAGACGACACAGACATGCATGGTTATCATAAGATATATGTGTTTGTGTATGTACCAGACCACACAGACATGCATGGTTATCATAAGATATATGTGTTTGTGTATGTACCAGACGACACTTATGTGTTTGGTTATCAGAAGATATATGTGTTTGTGTATGTACCAGACCACACTTATGTGTGTGGTTATCAGAAGATATATGTGTTTGTGTATGTACCAGACCACACAGACATGCATGGTTATCATAAGATATATGGGTTTGTGTATATACTAGACCACACTTATGTGTGTGGGTATCAGAAGATATATGGGTTTGTGTATGTACCAGACCACACAGACATGCATGGTTATCATAAGGTATATGTGTTTGTGTATGTACCAGACCACACTAATGTGTGTGGTTATCATAAGATATATGTGTTTGTGTATGTACTAGACCTCACTAATTTGTGTAGTTATCGTAAGATATATGTGTTTGTGTATGTACTAGACCTCACTAAATTGTGTAGTTATCGTAAGATATATGTGTTTGTGTATGTACTAGACCTCACTAAATTGTGTAGTTATCGTAAGATATATGTGTTTGTGTATGTACCAGACCACACTTATGTGTGAAGTTATCATAAGATATGTGTGTTTGTGTATGTACCAGACCACACAGAAATGTGTGGTTTACCAGACCACACAGAAATGTGTGGTTATCATACGATATATGTATTTGTGTATGTACCAGACCACACAGACATGCATGGTTATCATCAGATATATGTGTTTGTGTATGTACCAGACCACACAGACATGCATTGTTATCATAAGATATATGTGTTTGTGTATGTACCAGACCACACAGACATGCATGGTTATCATAAGATATTTGTGTTTGTGTATGTACCAGACCACACTTATGTGTGTGGTTATCAGAAGATATTTGTGTTTGTGTATGTACCAGACCGCACAGACATGCATGGTTATCATAAGGTATATGTGTTTGTGTATGTACCAGACCACACTTATGTGTGTGGTTATCATAAGATATATGTGTTTGTGTATGTACCAGACCACACTTATGTGTGTGGTTATCATAAGATATATGTGTCTGTGTATGTACCAGACGACACAGACATGCATGGTTATCATAAGATATATGTGTTTGTGTATGTACCAGACCACACAGACATGCATGGTTATCATAAGATATATGTGTTTGTGTATGTACCAGACGACACTTATGTGTTTGGTTATCAGAAGATATATGTGTTTGTGTATGTACCAGACCACACTTATGTGTGTGGTTATCAGAAGATATATGTGTTTGTGTATGTACCAGACCACACAGACATGCATGGTTATCATAAGATATATGGGTTTGTGTATATACTAGACCACACTTATGTGTGTGGGTATCAGAAGATATATGGGTTTGTGTATATACCAGACCACACAGACATGCATGGTTATCATAAGGTATATGTGTTTGTGTATGTACCAGACCACACTAATGTGTGTGGTTATCATAAGATATATGTGTTTGTGTATGTACTAGACCTCACTAATTTGTTTAGTTATCGTAAGATATATGTGTTTGTGTATGTACTAGACCTCACTAAATTGTGTAGTTATCGTAAGATATATGTGTTTATGTATGTACCAGACCACACTAATGTGTGAAGTTATCGTAAGATATTTGTGTTTGTGTATGCACCAGACCACATTTATGTGTGTGGTTATCATATGATATATGTGTTTGTATGCGTACCAGACCACACTAATAAATATCATGTTATCATAAGATATTTGCAGTATTACCCAGATGACAAAGCATTATTTACCATTTACGGTATTATCTAACTGATATTTGCAGTATAGTTATTCCATTGATAAAGAATTATTCATTATTGTAGTCCAAGATACAGATGAAAGTGAGCTACACCCCACCCCCTGGGGCAGCCCCTGCAAAAGGTGCTGCAGGAGCAGTGAGTGCAGCCCCGGGGCAGGAGGTGGGCACTGACCAGCTTGACGCAGGAATAATGGAAGATGAGGAGGAAGAGGAGGAGGAGGTTGACCAGGGTCCACCACAGATCGACCCCGCCACGGGGCAAGCCATACCTAGACCGAAGAAAAAGAAGAAAATGGGCAGGAGAAAATTCAGGGGCAAGCTCTCTAACAAACCGCAGGACTTTCAGGTATGTGGACTCGAGTTGATTGTAATGTCAGGCTCTCAAAGAATTACATTAATTGTTTATCGGCTCTCAAAGAATTACATTAATTGTTTATCAATAACTTTTTTACTGTGCTGCCCACAAAGTAAGACTAACCCACAGGGAAATCTGTATACAATATCTTTAGTGTCATACACTGTAGAGATAGGTCGTTGCCAAAAAAATGAAACTGTAAATGGCTATTTAAGAAGGTTTGGGGTCATTCGCCACTCTAGAACCATTGCCATGACTTTGCCCTGAACTTAACAAGGGGACACTAAGCAGCTCTGTACAGCATTGTGGACATGCACAGAACGCAGCATTAAACACAGAGATATTGATGAAGCCTCTCGAAAGCTAAATGTACGGATATATTGTGTCTAGTGTAACAGTATTTCATTCAGATATTACGAGATGTTCTTTCTTTTATAGGTCAGAGTGAAGGTGATCGAGGGGAGACAGATTGCGGGCCGCAACATCCAGCCCGTGTGTAAGGTCACCTGCTACAATCAGATCAAACAAACTCGTGTGAAAAAATCCACAAACAGTCCTTTCTGGAATGAAACCTTCTTTTTCAACTTTAATGCGTCACCAGCCGAGCTGTTTGATGAAAGGCTGGAGTTTACTGTATACAACGCACGCAAACTTAGATCCGATGCAGTGATTGGTTCTTTTAAGGTAATTTGATTGGATATAAGAATATACCATCATTTAATTTTGTTTTATGCAGATTGCTCAGTGTTTTTATACCTCGACTTAAAATTATCCACAAAACAAAAACCTGTAAAGTGGTATACTGGTGTTGGTCTGTCTCACCATCTGTAGGCAGGGTCTTGTCTGCTCATATTTGTTTAACCTGTTTATCCTCCCCCCTCCCACCCCACACACTTCTTTTTTTGTAACCCCCTTATGGATCCTCTCCCATATTTGTTCAAATGGTGACCCTGGGCTCAAATTTGGCCTGGCCCCAGTGGTCACAGTTTTACATAGACTTATATGGGGAAAAACTTCAAAAATCTTCTTCTCTGAAACTATAAGAGCCAAAGGTTTAATGTTTTGTATTTAGCATCAGGTTTTTGTCCTCTACCAATTTTATTCAAATGGTGACCCTGGGGTCACATTTGACCTCAACCCAGGGGTCACAGTTTTACATAGACTGATATAGGAAAAAACTTTAAAAAAACTTCTTCTCTGAAACTACAGGGGCTAAAGGTTTAATATTTTGTATATTTATTATCACCTTATGTTCCTCTAAAAACATTGTTCAGATGGTGACCCTGGAGTCTAATTTGGCCCCGCCCCAGTGGTCACAGTTTTATGTAGACATATATATAGGGAAAAACTTTAAAAATCTTCTTCTCTGAAACTACAAGAGTCAAAGGTTTAATATTTCTTATTTACACTCAGCTTATGGTCCTCTATCAAGTTGTTTGAATGGTGACCCTGGAGTCAAATTTGGCTCTATCCTTGGGGTCACATGTTTTATATAAACTTATCTAGGGACAACTTAAAGAAAATCTTCTTCTGAAATTACAAAAGCCAACAGTGTAATGTTTTGTATTTACACTCAGCTTACGGTCCTCTACCAAGTTTGTTCAAATGGTGACCTTGTGGTCAAATTTGGCCCCGCCCCTGGGTCACATGTGAAACATGGTTTGAATGTTTATTGATTATTTTAAAGCCAGCCAAACTTGAGCTAATTACTCCCACCCCGCCAATATCTTGGTAATTGAAGACAGTTTATATGGAACTAGTTTGATATTGCCATATCTGACACACAATCCTTCTACCATCCCCCACTCCAACCTACCCCACCCACCCCACCATGGACACTATATAGCCAGTAGAGCAATACAGGCCCTCTTGGGCCTCTTGTTTGTAATTTTGTTTTATGCAGTTTTCTTGGTCCCCCCACCCCACTGGATATAGGAATGTTTTAGTCAGATTGCTTAACGAGAGTTGTTATTGAGTTATAAACATTTTATTACCTCCTCTGTAGATGGATACAGGAATGGTTTGGTCAGATTCCTTAACAAGTGTTGTTATTGAGTTAAAAACATTTTATTACACCCTGCAGATGGATATAGGAATGGTTTGGTCAGAGCCCAACCATGCCTTCGTCAACAAGTGGTTGTTATTAAGTGATCCAGAGGACAACATGGCTGGGGCCAAGGGATATCTCAAGTTTGCAGCTATAGTTCTGGGACCAGGAGATACACCTCCAGTAAGTAATTGTATACTGTAAAGTATCTGACATACTGACATCATTTTGTTATATCTAATTCTTGTTATAGACAGGACACATTCTTATAATTAAAAAAAAAAATCTTCAAAATTCAATACATTTTCGATCTTTTGTATCCAAAAAACAAACAAAATTCAGTGAGTTTTCGATCCATTTTATAGCCCTAAAAATTAGCGGCGCTCTTATAACACTAAAAGAAGAATGTTGCATTTTGCATAGCACCTGGATGCTATGTTAGGGGACATCCAGTTGTTTGTACTGACCCTGTTCACTTTGACAATTTCGCATACACAATTTTGGACATGCTTGGAATGTATCACTTTATAAATATTGTAAACAAGTGAGGGTTACAGTGAATTTTGTCAACCTGAGGAATATAAATTCTTTGATATGCAGTTTTATTTTATTACACCGAAATCCATTTTATTTTTTGTAGCAAAAAAGAAACATTTAGTTAATTTAATTTAATATTGAACAGTACTTTTAATGTTCAACAGTATTAATTTCAACCATTTTGTCGTTTGTTGTTTTACTATCCAGAGTAAATTTTTATTTGATTGTTCCTACCTAATGATCACATGCAAGGTTGTAAGACCTTTAGAGAGTGGGAAAATGTGGACAGGATTTGGAAGAATGTAATTTGATTAATCACCATATCAGTCAAACACAAATTCTTCCAACTTTTATACTTTTTTCAGTCCATGAAATCACATACCACCCATGATTCAGAGGATATAGAAAGGTAAGTAAGCTTATTTATGTTGACATGGAATCTGTACATCAGGGTTTCTAACCTCACCAGCACCACTGGGATTCTTCGTTGTGTCTTTTAGCTATCCTTATTCCTTAGCTTGTCCGTTGGATAGGGACATACATTTTGTAGTCTGCCTTTTGAGAAGATTAGCCCTTAAACCACTAAGCACGACTATAATAGCCCTTACATCCATTGTAAACCCAGATCGCAGGCTGATCGGGGTTTACAATGTCTGGCTGCTGATCAGTCATTTCCCCAACACACCCCTTTGTCACATAAATGGAATGGACTTACTTCTAAGAAAGAACAGTCCATTATATATATGTAGTGGGTTAATTGAATTGAATGTCGTTTAACGGCTCATCAACACAGTATAGGTTATTTAGAGCCGCCCCAGAGAGAGGGGAAGGATACATAGGAATCCGGGAACCTGCCCTACTCTTATTATCGAATAGATTCCTATGGTTCTTTAACGTGCTCGGAGGATAGACCGATACACGGGACCGCCCGGTTTACGTTGTTGCGGGTTAAGGGTTAAAGCACCATAGGAATCTAAAAGTATTTTGCACGGTTTCCATGTTCTTATATGTCTTTCTCTCTCTGAGGTCACTCAAAATGACCTAAGATACATAACGTTTTGATGAGCCATTAAGAGTTATTGTATTATGGATTAGCAAAATCTGTTATTTTACTAGAATTGTCATAATAATATAAATGTCAAAATTCACTGTCCCTGCTTTATTTGTCTCCTTGAAAGGAAGCAGAGGGACATTCAGTTGGCATCACCTGTTCATCTGTTAATGCTCTCAAGGACTGCAGTAGACAATATCAGCTTAAAGTTGTTGAAGCACATTGAAACACAAAAAGTAGGCTTTTCTTGGCTTATGCGGCCAAACAATTAAATGCATTAGATTCACAAGTATGTACATGTGGTGCAGTATGTCCGTAGATTTTCAGACTGTTTCGTCAGTCAGAAATAATTTAAGCTTAGGAAGGGGATACAGTTCTGTGACAAATGTTACCACCTTTCAGATGACTAATAATTGTGGCTTCAGTCATTAGTTGTAAAAGCAAGTATTTTTTGTAAATCATGTATATTTATTGTGTACTTGAGAGTAATGACATATATACACATGGTATCATTCCAGCAATCTTCTGCGTGCGGCAGGTGTACAGCTGCGTCCAGCGACATTTGCCCTGAACGTCTACAGATGTGAAGATATACCCAGAAGTATGACTCATCCTGCTTTAATAAAATTTCCATGACATACTAAGATGCAAATTCCTTCCGAGATAATCTTAGATGAAATATTCATGTAAATATAATCTGAAAAATGTCCTCGAGGATATTCATGAAACATAAAAGACAGCCTAAGGAGTATTCTAAAGATGAAAATTATTTTAAAAACTAAAAACGAAATACCTGTATTAATATTCTAGAAATTAGATATTTCTTAAAATGAACATTATACTTCTTTAAAGAAACTAACCCTCCAAATTTACAGAACAAAACCGTTTATCAAAATTCTATCCATGTGTTCAGGTCATGTAGAATGCATATGTGCCGATTAAAAGTATAGGTTTATTCATAGCTTCTTAAAATACCTGTGATTGAATATATAAAAAATGAATTATGAGTTGGTAGCTCTAATTCAACGCTCCAGTTTTGGGGTTTGGCCTGTTGTAAGATGTGCCTATGTTGATGGTGGGATAGGGACTCTAAGATAAAAGTAAAAATCTTTTATATAATAATCTTAAAAGTAAAACATATCTGCATTGTAAGTACTGGTAAGTAGACTATGAACCTTGATGGAGCCTTTCTGTGATATTCCAGTGGACACAGCTTTCCTTCAGGGTATGAAAAAGTTGTTTGGGATAGGACAGGTGCAGAAGGAACTGGTGGATCCATACTTTTTGTTCAACTTTGCTGGTAAAGAGGTACGATGAAATGTTCAAATATTGTGAGATTTGTGATTGATTTAATTATAAATAACATTTTATTTTAATATAATTAATTTCATTGTTCCAGTTTTGTGGCAGGATTGTAAGATCATTTTAACCAAAGATCATATTTAAAGTAAAAAATCAGTATGTCATTCTTAACAAAGAATTGTTGGAGACAATTTCACTTCCACAAGTCATACTTACGATGTCAGGCTTGCTTTATAATAATGTGTGTTACTCATGAACCAACTGTACTGAGGATTCCCCAACAAGGTATGATGTCAGGCAAGCTTTAAACAAATGTGTGGTACTGCAGCTTTGTCTTGTTGTATGGGTTAAACAATTTCCAAGATAATTATCCGAATAGTTTTCAATGACAAAAATGTAATTTTGTCTGAAGAATTTTATTGGCGTCCTTAAATACATACCATTTACGAGGTTGATAAAGACCTTAGGTTAACCATAAACAAATGTTTGCTATCTCCCTGTCTTTCCACAAAAAATGTCCCTACCCAAAACTTTCTATAGCAAATCTTAAAAGCATTTTTTATTCCATGAGTATTTACTGTCTTCAGGGAGTAAATATCACCTACCTACCCACTTATGAAATCATGGGTTGGAAAACAGCCAACACATTTTTTAAGAACTGCATAAACCTTTCCAGTAGTCATTATCTCAATTTGATTGCCTTCTTCACATTCACAAATCAATTAATCTTGCATGGCGATACCTGTTATCTGAGTCAGCTGTTTCTGTGAAAATGTCAACCTAATCATCTGTCGCATCGTAATGACAATGTAAATACAGCAAGGTATGTAAACTCCCGTTAAGTGGAAGCTGTTGTAGTAATTATAAGTGTCTATTGTACTACATGTCATCCAGATTGTATTGTTGTTTGCATGTCCATAGTAAGATCATGTATTGTTGTTTTGCAGGTCCAAAGTAAGATCATGTATTATTGTTTTGCATGTCCAAAGTAAGATCATGTATTGTTGTTTTGCATGTCCAAAGTAAGATCGTTTATTATTGTTTTGCATGTCCAAAGTAAGATCATGTATTGTTGTTTTGCATGTCCGAAGTAATATCATGTATTGTTGTTTTGCATGTCCAAAGTAAGATCGTGTATTGTTGTTTTGCATGTCTGAAGTAAGATCTTGTATTGTTGTTTTGCATGTCCAAAGTAAGATCATGTATTGTTGTTTTGCATGTCCATAGTAAGAGCATGTATTGTTGTTTTGCATGTCCAAAGTAAGATCATGTATTGTTGTTTTGCATGTCCATAGTAAGATCATGTATTATTGTTTTGCATGTCCAAAGTAAGATCATGTATTGTTGTTTTGCATATCCAAAGTAAGATCATGTATTGTTGTTTTGCATGTCCAAAGCAAGATCATATATTGTTGTTTTGCATGTCCGAAGTAAGATCATGTATTGTTGTTTTGCATGTCCAAAGTAAGATCATGTATTGTTGTTTTGCATGTCCGAAGTAAGATCTTGTATTGTTGTTTTGCATGTCCAAAGTAAGATCATGTATTGTTGTTTTGCATGTCCATAGTAAGAGAATGTATTGTTGTTTTTCAGGTCCAAAGCAAGATCATGTACTGCAATGACCATCCAGAGTACAACCAAACACTGAGGATCGGACTTCAGGTAACATTTATTATTTATTATTTCATTCCAACAACATTGCCTGAAGTGGTTCAGGTGTAGTAACCCACCCTGGCATGACTGTAACACACCATGGAATGACTGTAACACACCCTGGCACCCTGGCATGACTGTAACACACCCTGGCATGACTGTAACACAACCTGACATGACTAACACACCCTGGCATGACTGTAACACACCCTGGCATGACTGTAACACACCCTGGAATGACTGTAACACAACCTGACATGACTGTAACACACCCTGGCATGACTGTAACACACCCTGGCAAGACTAACACACCATGTCATGACTTTAACACAACCTGGCAACACTGTAACACACCCTGGCATGACTGTAACACACCCTGGCATGACTAACACACCCTGGCATGACTGTAACACACCCTGGCATGACTGTAACACACCCTGGCATGACTGTAAGCACCCTGGCATGACTGTAATACACCCTGGCCTGGCTGTAACACACCCTGGCATGAGTGTAAGCACCCTGGCATGACCGTAACACACCCTGGTATGACTGTTACACACCTTGGCATGGCTGTAACACACCCTGGCATGACTGTAAGAACCCTGGCATGACTGTAAGAAGTGGCAAATATTATTTTATCACTTGGTTTCTCCAGCATTTAACTGGATCTGAACCAGGCTGGATCCAGAGATGTTTATCCACCTTGGCGCAGCGTTACCTATATTTTTCTTTTGTGCTTTAAAACCCAATTTAATTTATAAAAAGATACTGTAATTGTTTACATCTACCCAGAAACTTTTACACATGTCAATCTTTGACAACACTTTTTGGACAAGCGAGGCTTTTATGGCTTTCAAAACTTTGTCACCAAGCAGGTTGCATTAAGTTTATAGAGAAGCCAAAATGGCTCAGTGACTTAGGTTACTAGGACATCGTTCTCTGGTATGATGAAATTATTGCTGGGATGTGATCTCGAGAAGCCGCTGGTTAGGGTATTTCTACTTCTCAGGTACAAACTGACTAGCTTATATAAAGTATATTGTATAACATACAGCCATGTACTGTAAGACCAAATCTTTGTTGCAAAGTTTAAAAAAAAAAAAATGTAATGGTTTTATACATCATGAAAAAATCGGAGAATGGGGGAAACAATGTACATGTATTTATAGTTATTACACAATTTAAGTTGGAATAAAAGATCTTTTAACTAAAATTGGTACTGTAGTGGATAATTGGTACTGTAGTGGGTATTGTGGTACCAGCGGGTGATTACTGTAGTGGGTAATGTGGTACTGTAGTGGGTAATGTAGTACTGTAGTGGGTAATGTATTACTGTAGTGGGTAATGTGGTACTGTAGTGGGTAATGTGGTACTGTAGTGGGTAATGTGGTACTATAGTGGGTAATGTGGTACTGTAGTGGGTAATGTGGTACTATAGTGGGTAATGTGGTACCAGCGGGTGATTTTATTACTCAGCTACTCAGGTAGACAAATTCTATCAGTCCCAGTTATGTTTGCTTGAGACTTATTTTTTCTCAATAATTATACAAACATTGCCAATGCACATTAAACAGCATGTGAAAAAGGGCTGGAACAAAAGCAATTTTCTGTTTAATCTTTTCGTATTAAAGAGAGCTTATATAACATGTGTTCACATTACATGTTGGTAACATGTTCACATTACATGTTGGTAACATTTCTCTGTGCTTGTTACAGTTTCCGTCCATGTGTGAGAAAATCCGACTGTCCATGAAAGATTGGTAAGCCATTTATGTGATTCTTACTTCCTTAGTTGATTTTATCACATGTGATTCTTACTTCCTTAGTTGATTTTATCACATGTCATTCTAACTTCCTTAGTTGATTTTATCACATGTGATTCTAACTTCCTTAGTTGATTTTATCACATGTGATTCTAACTTCCTTAGTTGATTTTATCACATTTCCTTTAGACATTCATGTATTTTTTTAAAATCTTCATGTATTATACAGAGAATCAAATAATTTCTTAATGTTCTACACTTTCTTAGAACTGTTCATTATGTATTTCTATAGAAGTTAGAGTAGTAACTGAATTACATAAACATGTTTCAAACAGTAAAATGTTTTGGTTAATTTACATTTTAAAGTAAAATGCATTGATTTACTTAGTTATGTAACGTATGTTGATAATTTTTATGCATTTCAGGAACATGTTTGCATTAGCTTTTTTTGAAAGCTTTTTCAGAATGTTATTCATGTTCCTTACTTAGATACTATTTAATGTTGGTAAAGATAATGAGACACTTAAAATAATGAAATCAGCAAGACTATTTAACAATATAAATACTGTAAAAAATTTAGCGTAGTCAAAATTTAGCGCGGTAGACGATTTTCGATGGTTTCGGGCATATAAGCGCAATGATGAATTAGCGCTCGACGGACTCCATGTTAATTTAGCGCTCTCGCTTGCTCTGCAGAATTTCGGCAATTTCCGAATTTTCCCAATCATCCGATTATTCCCAATCGGTCATCATCGACGCAGCAATATGTTATTTGTTAGTCATGCCTTCAGGCTGTCAACAAAATTGTTTTGTATAACAGCGTTTCCATTTCTGAGTGAAAACGTCTTACAAACATGGCAAAACCAAAGCCATTGATATATAATGTAGACATTGTGAAAAATGTTGCAAGAACAGTAATTAACAAGTCCCGAAAACTGCCACAAGTGTCTATTGATAAAAGGGTGTTGGCGAGTTAATCCGATAATAACCACGGAAATTGCCGACGCTCGTTCTGTAAACAGACACGCCAGAATAACAAACAGACGACTAATTTATACAATGTGATAAAGCTTTATACAATTAATTTAAGTGAGTTATATTCTTTTGTTAACTGCAGTTTATAGTGAACGAGTACTCTTCTCGTTGAATTAGAAAATTCTAATCTAAAGAATTGCAAACTAAGTGTAATCAGTCACAGTCATGAAAATAGATTACTTTTGGAAAGAAAATCTTTATTTTTTTAGCGGACATACTGAGTTAGCGTACAAACAACGTCCGCTAAAAGTGCTAAAATTAGATGTCCGCTAAATAATCATTTCTTAAAGTATAAGCCCTCAGAAGAAAAGTACATTTTAATTTAATCAGACAGAACAAACTTATTCAAACTTTGCAATAAAAGATTTTCCAATTAACCATGGCAAAATACGCCCTTGCATACTAGTGCCATTATGAAATATGTGTAACAGTTACTTTGGTAATAATGTTACTGGGGGGCAGTTGTATGGTACTGTGTAAGGGACAGTTACTATGGTACTAGACAATAGACTGTTGCAGTGGTACTGTACAAGGGACTGTTGCTATGGTACTGTACAATGGACAGTTGCTATGGTACTGTACAAGGGACTGTTGCTATGGTACAGTACAAGGGACAGTTGCTATGGTACTGTATAAGGGACTGTTGCTATGGTACTGTACAATGGACAGTTGCTATGGTACTGTACAAGGGACTGTTGCTATGGTACTGTACGATGGACAGTTGCTATGGTACTGTACAAGAGACTGTTGCTATGGTACTGTACAATGGACAGTTGCTATGTTACTGTACAAGTACAAGGGACTGTTGCTATGGTACTGTACAAGGGACTGTTGCTATGGTACTGTACAATGGACAGTTGCTATGTTACTGTACAAGGGACTGTTGCTATGGTTTTGTACAAGGGACAGTTGCTATGGTACTGTATAAGGGACTGTTGCTATGGTACTGTACAAGGGACTGTTGCTATGGTATTGTTTAATGGACAGTTACTATGGTACTGTACAAGGGACTTTTGCAATGGTACTGTAAGAGATACAATTGCTATGGTAATGTGCAGTGGACAGTTGCAATGGTACTGTACAAGGGAACGTTGCTATGGTTACTGTACAATGGACAGTTGCAATGGTACTGTACAATGGACAGTTGCAATGGTACTGTACAAGGGACTGTTGCTATGGTACTGTACAAGGGACAGTTGCTATGGTACTGTAAAAGGGACAGTTGCTATGGTACTGTACAAGAGACAATTGCTATGGTACTGTAAGAGGACCAGTTGCTAGTACAAGGGACTGTTGCTATGGTACTGTAAAAGGGACTGTTGCTATGGTACTGTACAAGGGACTGTTGCTATGGTACTGTACAATGGACAGTTGCTATGGTAATGTACAAGGGACTGTTGCTATGGTACTGTACAATGGACAGTTTCTATGGTACTGTACAAGGGACAATTGATATTGTACTGTACAAGGGACTGTTACTGTGGTACTGTAACACGGACAGTTGCTATGGTACTGTACAATGGGCTGTTATTATGGTACTGTGCAAGGGACATTTTGCTATGGTACTGTAAAAGGGACAGTTGCTATGGTACTGTACCAAGAACAGTTGCTATGGTACTGTACCAAGAACAGTTGCTATGGTACTGTACCAAGAACAGTTGCTATGGTACTGTACAAGGGACAGTTGCTATGGTACTATACAAGGGACAGTTGCTATGGTACTGTACAAGGGACAGTTGCTATGATACTGTAACAAGGACAGAACTGTTGCTATGGTACTATGCAAAGGACAATTGCTATGATACTAATACTTCTCACAGAACAGTTGCTGTGGTACAGTGGATGGGACAGCTGCTATGAACTGTACAAGGGACAATACAATTGTGGTATGGTACATTTCAAGAGACTCTCAAAGCACCCAACAAACTTGTTATGAAAAGCCACAGCGAATGATAAAGTTCTTGTATGTATGTTAATGTTGTTGACCCATGTTTCATAGTAACCATAAATTATGTTGCCATTAATGATTTTGTTGTAAACCACAGGGATAGAATTACGGACAATGACACAATAGCTTCAGCCTGGCTGCCGGTATCTCTGATCTCGGCTCTTGGAGAAAATGGTTTGTTCATGGCAATTTGCATATCCCACTACACTTAGTATGTCATAAAACCCATTAATATGCAGACTTTAATTTGCAGCTTCTGGTATATCAACTGGTTATTCTGCTCTGTGTGTTCATTATTTTGTTCACCTACCATGCCTATGCATGTTATAATATATCCAGGGAGTATAACATGTATAAGGCAGTACAGATTACTAATTGCCTGTTTCCATATCGGATCATGTAGCCATCGGAAAAAAACATATCAGACTTAGTTCCGGGTAGGTTATGGATTTGAGGGCAGATATGCAGTCAGATATGGAAACAGACGGGTAGTTTTTATCATTAAACTAAAGTTGTAACAAAGATTAAAGCAAATTTTGCGAATATCACTGCATATTCACTCAGTGTAACATGAGACTTGCGTACAAATCTCGAGACTTCGAATTCCTGCGCTGACTGACACGATTATTTTTTCAGTAGCTTTGATCTACTTCCGAAGTATATAGATCAATTTTTAAATTTAAAATTATAATAAAAATTTGTGGATATCTTTTAAGTGCAAAAAAAAAAGTCTTTACTGTGACGTTAATACGTCAATTTTTCCACATTAGTTTGCCAAAAGAATATTCCATATTTAGTTCCCATGCTAGTATGAACGTAGATTTATCTGGTACCACCCGCACCTTTCACAGCCGAGCATCTTCACAACTTCACTGACATCTTTATGTGCCCTCGCCCTACCCTATTGACTTTCTCCCTCCCTGAATTGATTATGTTTTCAATTTTCGGGAGTAAATATAAAATTGTGGGTTAGACTGATGTATTTATTTATTTTTTAATGGTTGGTGACTCGGTTTATTTACTGTATCGACATTTTGAATAAGATTTTTAGAGTGAAATAAAAGGGTAATAACCTTTAAAATTTGATCCCTGAAATGGTTTTTGTCACATAAACCAGTGAAATTAACAGGACACGTAGAAGAAATATTGATCATTGATTCCTATTGGTTTTCAGTCATGATGTTGAAGAATTAACATAGACAATTTCGGATTTTCATTTTTGTACTTCTGTACTCTTTAAAAATTATTGCTTAACCTGGCTGTCTGGGTTATCATGTCAGGATGTTATCATGTCAGGGTGTTATCATGTCAGGATATGTCAGGATGTTATCATGTCAGGCAGGGCTTCTAAAATCGCCGGTTTATCAGTTCCCAGACCGAAATCTGTTTCTCCAGACCGTTTTTCTTTTCAAAATCTCTGTTTAAATCGGTCCAGATATTTTATCTATCAGTCGTTAAAAAATCTACTATTGCCCTTTACCCTTAAACTATGCCTTGCGGCAATATTCTTTGATCCATAACACGATTGTTTGTCACTCGCTGTGCGAAAGTAGGTCAATTTGGACTAAACCAATACCGATAGTAGGGAGTTTTCCGGAAGAGTCTATAGCTAGGTAGCATGAGAAAGTATATCACGCATTCTGTCAGTTCACTAAAGCGAGTGTTACCGTCTGTAATTTCTTTGATATACCGTTAGTCGTAAGGTGTTAGCCTGTTTGCTTGTGTCGGTTTGTTTTTTAAGTGGCCAAAGCTGGGACTGAAATTTGTTTGCGTCATTAATTTTTTTTAAAATACCGAGCGGTGTTACTTGTTAATATTAATGACATTAATTAAGGAAAGTCATCAAACAAAGTGTTAGAACCGACAAATGAACTTGATTGCCTCTAAATTACATTAGTTACCACGGTGATTCTTCACGCAACTTCCGGTTTATTAGACACTTCCGGTTCAATTCCTCAAATGATCAACAATTTTAATATTGAGTGAAAATTATTCATTCAGTAAAGCGAAGACATGATGTCAGGCATTAAAATGTACAAATTGTGATAAAGTAAGTTATCAATAATACAAATATAATACAAACATAAACTTTAAATAGTTCTCTGTATAAATGACTAAACGGAAAAAATGCATGGTGCAGCTGACATGGTGGGTGGGGTACGGCGATTTTCAAAATAAGTGTGATTCTTACGGCAGTAAAACACCTGGACCGATTTGCATTTTAAAATTTTAGAAGCCCTGATGTCAGGATGTTATCATGTCAGGATATGTCAGGATGTTATCATGTCAGGATATTATCATGTCAGGATATGCCAGGATGTTATCATGTCAGGATATGCCAGGATGTTATCATGTCAGGATGTTATCATGTCCAGATGTTATCATGTCAGCACGTAATATATAGGTGATAACCATGTCAAATGGTACAAAAAAGATTATGATGAAGACTAATACAGCAGTTCAATGATAAACATGTATATTTATCTGGAGACGGAATCATATAATGTCTAATATCTTTTTATATTAATTTGTCTTATTGCATAATTAGTATCATATTAACTAATTATTCCTCACACACCCTTTCAAGGTTATCTTCTTGTAGATATCATGCTCATTCAAGGTCTTCTTCATGACACCGCATATGCAAATATGGAAACGTGGCTCCATCGTAAATGGAGTGTCTACAATAGAATTTGCAGCAACTCTGCAGTTCTGCAGGTTAGAAGGTTCTAGGCCCATTCTCCATATTTTATCTAGATGTAAATGGAGGATGAGCCTGGCATGTTCATCCCTGTTTGGCGCCACATAACCTTTCTTGTGTTGGTGCGCCGTAAAACCCCAATTCAAATCAATTCTTGTAGATATCAGCCCAGTTATCTGTGGCTTTGACATATAGAACTTTCTAATATCAATCCTTTTGGCCATTCATTCCATGGAAACAATATGGTTAATTTGTGTTTCTGGAGCATAGCTCTAAAACCTTTTAAGGTACCTTCATGAAACACGTTACATATAATAAGTCTAACTAGTGATCTTTGTGCTGGTTTTACACTATCTAAAATCAACGTTGTGCATGTCTTAATGGTAAATTTGTTAAAACATTTGTTTCCAGAACACAACTGCAAAACTGTTCAAGGTATCTTTATGAAACTGTATTTCATAAACAATTTGCTATACAGAACATAATTATTTTAGTATAATTTGTGTTTCCATGGAAACATTTTAATTCCAGTTTCATTTCCAGAGCTTAAATTCCAATAAAGATAGCCTTATGAAACTCATAAAGGTGTTTTTGAAATTATTTCTTTATAAGCTCTTCTTGTATATCAAAACAATAAGGTGGTGTGGGGAATATTGGTCACTGTGGTACAACTTCTTTTTTATTTTAACTCCACATATGCTTTTTATAAAGGGTATTGAATTGATAGTGTAAATTGCTATTGAATTGTAGCTGACTTGGAGAAAAAATTATACTGTTATACTAAGTTGAGGTGCTAAATGTAATGCTGGGGTCATTCCACACTAAAATGTGCCGTGCAGCATCAGGAGTCTTCGAGTGGCATAGTTGACGGAGGGACATAAAACTCAAACTCACTTATGCTGGATTAATACTTCTAGATTGCTGTGTGACCCTAGAAACAAAGCTCATAACAGTTCAACAAAATGGAGAGTGGTTCCTATCAATTCAAATGTATATAGGCTCTAATCTGGTATTCCAGGATTTATTCAATATAACCAGCTATATATTGCATGCTTTAATACATTGTTATATTGATCTGAATATGATGGTCATGTGGACGAAAATATTAACTTGAAATAAACATTACTAATTTCAGGTATTAAAACATTTTGTTTGCAGCAGAAGGTTTTTGTTTGACAGATAACTTAAATAATCACTGGTCTTTTTGAAAATCTGTGTAAACATAACATGTCTATTAACCATACAGACACGGGAGAGTGCTGATAAGCAGGAGGGTTATATAAAAGGGAAGGTATTTTGTTGGTTGTGTTCCCCATTTTGTTTGCAGGGCTGGGATATAGGTATGATTTAGTCGTCTTTTATCATAGGAACAGGGTTTGGAAAAGTACCCTGGTACCCAACCATCTATTATTATGGGTAAACAGATACTGCTTTACTTTTACAAGTTTCTGTCCCTTGGAATTAACAATCTTATCTAGCCTAGCCACTGGAGTTGTTCTATGTTGTTTTGTTAATACATGGCTGATACAGAAACGTTCAAAATTATAATTAACTTAATGTGTCCCTCCTTGTACAATACTTGTTTCCATTTACACCAAGGGCAATAATTCTGTTCACTTTACATGTACCATCAAGATAGCATCATGTGTGATAAGCAGCTAACAGTTAACTTTGAATTGAATTGAATTGGGGTTAACAGACTGGTTTTAAACTTCCAACATTAAGCTGGTAAGCCTTGATTATAAAAAAAAAGATGTATGCTGCGCTAAGCATACACATTTTTGTTAAATCTCACAATTCTGAAAATTTCAAAATGATTTAGAATATTAGAAAAAAAAAGTTTTTTTTTTTTACATTTTCCTGCACTAAAACAAATATGCATTTATTTTAGCTCGACTATTTGAAGAACTCTTCCTTGCATTTTGACAAAAATATGGCCACTGAATTGGTAAAAAATGTCATATTTTTTACATACAAGTATATAGGAAAAACACTTCTTCTTTTCTGAAAAAAAAGGGCTGCAGCTTAGATATTTTGAATGTAGCATCGTCTAGTAGACCTCTACCAAGTTTGCTCAAATGGTGACCCTGGGGTCAGAATTGGACCCGCCCCAGGAGTAACAAGAGGTGAAACATGAGGGTGTGGGTGGGCCCCCTGAGTCATATCATTGAGATCCCCACCCTATAACCATACATACCCCTACTGGGCATGAACAGACAGATACAACCAGCATAGACACCAATATCCTTCCCCAACCCTAGGGACATAGCCTCTGGGTCATAATTTGGAAACCGTTGAGATCTCCTCCCTATAACCATATATACGCTTACTGGGCATGAACAGACGGGATACAACCATCCAACTAACATAGACCCTGGGCTCCTTCCACACCCCTTGTGACATATCTCCTGGGTCATAACTTGTAAACCATTGAGATCCCCACCCTGTCACCATATATACACTTGCGTGCAATAAAAGACGGATACAACCATCAAACCAGCGTAGACTTCAGGTTTCTTCCCCACTTTGCGGACCTAGCTCAAGGGTCAAACTTTACAAATAATTTGATATGTTTAGCTCGACTATTCGAAAAATATTATGGGGTCTATAGGTCAGAATTCATGGTCACAAATTGCATTTATGTGTTGATAGGCTCTTAGCATCAGGTTAATGTTTACATCCGCATTTCTTAACATGTAAATAACTTCAGCATTTTTTATCCAATCATCGTCAAACTTACATACATTATTATATATGGGGCGATGATCATATCTATTGAGTTCAAGATCATTGGATGAAAGGTCAACTCAGAAAGGGACCAAAGGTCAGATGCACTTACATAATTATACTTTTAACATTATTTTTTTCTTAAAATTTCGACTTAGAATTTTCATTATGTATCCTTTGAAAGTGTTATTATGAAATGACCTCCGTGTCTTCACAGAAAAATTGTGGCCCTTGATTTAATGAAAATTCCAATTTTTCCTTCTAACACATGCCTCTTTGTTTTCACCTTTTTTTTTTCGATGGTATGCCAGGTGTATAATTTCTTGTTCTCTGAAAATTCGAATAGACAAGCTGCGCTGTCCTCTGACAGCTCTTGTTACTTTCACAACTACTGGTATTCAGCTGAAAATTGGATGACCACCTCTTTCTTTTACATTCTACCATGGGCGTTTGGTATAGGTATGAAACCTGGGTACTTGCATTTCCTAACTCCAGCCTCTGGTACATGTATGAAACCTGGGTACTTGCATTTCCTAACTCCGTCCTCTGGTACAGGTATGAAATCTGGGTACTTGCATTTCCTAACTCCAGCCTCTGGTACATGTATGAAACCTGGGTACTTGCATTTCCTAACTCCGTCCTCTAGTACAGGTATGAAATCTGGGTACTTGCATTTCCTAACTCCATCCTCTGGTACGTGTATGAAACCTGGGTACTTGCATTTCCTAACTACATCCTCTGGTACATGTATGAAAGCTGGGTACTTGCATTTCCTAACTCCATCCTCTGGTACGTGTACGAAACCTGGGTACTTAAATTTCCTAACTCCATCCTCTGGTACAGGTATGAAACCTGGGTACTTGCATTTCCTAACTCCATCCTCTGGTACAGGTATGGAATAGGGGTACTTGCATTTCCTAACTCCATCCTCTGGTACAGGTATGGAATCTGGGTACTTGCATTTCCTAACTCCATCCTCTGGTACAGGTATGAAACCTGGGTACTTGCTGGTACAGGTATGAAATCTGGGTACTTGCATTTCCTAACTCCATCCTCTGATACAGGTATGAAATCTGGGTACTTGCATTTCCTAACTCCATCCTCTGGTACAGGTATAAAACCTGGGTACTTGCATTTCCTAACTCCATCCTCTGATACAGGTATGGAATCTGGGTACTTGCATTTCCTAACTCCATCCTCTTATACAGGTATGAAATCTGGGTACTTGAATCCTCTGATACTGGAGTACACACCTAGCTCTACATTTTTCACACTTAAATTCTGGGTTTTCTACTGGGACTAATACAGACTAACAATGACCCCTATGGTAGTTATTTGAGGCTTACATTGTATTTCACCATCATTTTCATTGCCCTATTGTTCAGGCTGCAGTGACATTGATCTGACCATGAAAGAACAACACATTTTAGTTATGAACCTGCTCTATATATGTTTTCTGTTTCACCTGACCATGATATTCAGATTTTTAATATATTATGTACTTACGGATGTTTAGTTTTAGCATTATGCACTTTTATTTCCAGATTTAATTTGCAGGTTTTGGCACTTCCTTGCAGAAACTTTGATAGTGTTTTTTTGGATGGGGTGTTATTGGTTCTCATGCCCATTTATAGAACCAATTAGGGACATGCTTAGAGTCTGGAATTTCCAATCTTTCCATTTATAGAAGAACATTTAATTTATTTGCCACAGGGATAGAGTGACGGAGGATGATATCATTGGGACATCATTTATTCCAGTTTCCTACATATCCTCTTCAGGAGATGAGGGTATATATTCTGCTTTTCTATATGCACACCTTTCTCAAAATACTATTTTCAGTCACATGGTTAAAGAAATGCAAACTTAACTATTAATACCGAGATCAAATGTGCAAGAACATCTTTAAATGTACAAATTTATTTTTTTAGCGCTTTTGATGGTTAGCATCAGAGGTTCCACTTTTAATTTTACAAACCGTGAAAACATACCCTTAAATTTAATTTTTTTACTCACATGTAACTTTTGTATGGCTCAAAAGGTATGGTGCCATTTAAAATAAAGAATTTCAGTATATTTACCAAATTGATCGTCACAAGCTTGTAAAATGCTGTCATATATCAACTTTGGTTATGTAACATCATGCTCGGGTTTGTATCTGCAGCTTCCATATGGTTATTGTAATAGTGTGCAATGATTTGTACCTTAAATTTGGCTGTGATAAGATCAACTTAATCCACCTTTTTTTGCCCGAACAATCAGGGGCAATGGTGGCCAAATAGTTAGCATGGAGGACTCTGAATCTGGAGACTATGGATTCAAGTCTGTTATCTATTGGAATCTATTGTGATCTATTGGAATCTATTGGAATCAATTTGATAGTAAGAATGAGGCATGGTTTCAGGATTCCTTTGTATCTTTTCCTTCTCTCTAGGGCAGCTTAAACTAACCTTGGATAATGGGTTGATGCACCGTTAAACAACAATCCATTTCCCGCTTATTCTGGGAGTGACTAATAGATGGATTCTCAACCTCTCTCTTATTCTGGGAATGTCTTAAGTGATCTATTGCATTTACCTCTGCAGTCTTCAGTCAGAATTATGTAAAATTAATAATGAAAATGGCAGACTTTAAATGGTCCATCACAGAATGATATTCTGTTTGCTTTAAATGGTATTTTGTAAGAAACTGCAATCTTTCCTTCTCTGTATGATGTTATGTTAAGATGATGCTTAATTTAAACAAAATGCTTAAAAAAGTAGATAATGATCAGTCAAAAGCTTACTAACAACTATTTATGCATGCTGTCAAATATGTTAGCTTTAACGCTTCTTATTAACAAGTTTATTATAAATTAAATCTTCAAACTTTCATCACTTTTCAGGAATTAAAAAACGTTTTAATTTTCAGTGTTTCAATTCAGTTTAGTTTATTTTTGCATTAATTTCTAATTTTAGATAAAGGAGCTGGTAATTTTTTGTTTGATTTAACTAATGTTGTCTTTGTTTTGTTTTTAAATAAAAAAACTAGATTTTTAACTCTAGTGGCCAAGGGCTGTCATCTGTCGTCCGTTAACTTTAACCTCGTTAAGATGATAGGGCCTTCTTTTTTCATCCGATTTTTACCAAACTTGATCAGATTGTAAATATCAATGAAAGGTCGGACAAGTTCGAAAACCATCCAGAGCGAACCAGTAACAGCGGAGTTATGGCCCTTGATTTAGTTAAATTTATTGCCTCGTTAAGACGATAAGGCATTCATTTTCATCCGATCTTTACACCAACCTTTACCAGATTGTTAATATCAATGAAAGCTCAGATAAGTTCGAAAACCAGCCAGATCGGACCAGTAACAGTGGAGTTAGGTTAAAAATGCTATATTTTGCCTCAAGATGACAGGGCATTCATTCTCCATCCGATCTTTACCAAACTTTACCAGATTGTTAATATCAATGAACGCTAGCTCAGACAACTTCAAAAACCAGTCGTAATGGACTAGCAACAGCAGAGTTATGGCCCTTCATTTAGTTAAAAACGTTACATTTTGTCTCATTAAGAAGATAGGGCCTCCATTTTTTATCCCATCTTTACCAAACTTTACCAGACTGTTACTATACATGAAAGCTTGGATAAGTTTGAAAAACAACCAAATCGGATTAGTAACACTGAAGTTATGCCACTTGATTAAGTTAAAGATGCTGTATTTTGCCCAAAGGCGAAAGGGCCTTCATTTGGCCAGATTTAAATGAAACTTTGCAGGGATGATCAGTACTAAGCCTAGTTGTACATATCATCAACGTGTTCCGGTTGAATTATTTTGGCAGAGTTGTGTCCCTTTAAAGGTTTTAATACACAAACTTTGTCTTGACTAGTTCTCCTCATCCCCTTGCTGGATTTCAACGAAACTTTGCAGAGATGAACAGTACCAAGCCCAGTTTTGCATATCTTCATCATGTTCTGATTGACAGATTTGTGGCAGAATTATGGCCCTTTAAAGTTTGGCAGAGTTACAGCTTTGTACAGACTATTTCTCCTGAACTTTCGGCCGGATTTCAACAAATCTTGGCAGGGATGATCAGTACCAAGCCTAGTTGCGTATGTCATTGCCATGTTCCGGTTGATTGATTTTTGACAGCGATCATATCCCTTATACATAAGCTTTATATTTAGCCCCTTGTTTAAAATATAAATTTTGTTTTTATTATAACTCTTTCTTCCGTCAAATACAATAATGTGGGGATATCAGTGACTGTGTCTTCTTGCTACATGTTGTACAGATTTAATATGTTAAAATTGGTTAGCTTTTCATTTTATTTAAACACACTTGTCAGAAAACAGATGGCTTACAATATGCTGTAGTTTAAAATAAAAAGGCTCAAGAGATATGAAAACGCAACACGGACATTTCTGCTATATATTGTATGTGTAATATGCTGCTGTTAATCGAATGGTACATGGCTACGTTAGACCTTTCCTTTATGAAAAAAAAATTACTAAAACAACACATAACACAGCTATTAGTATTTTCAAAGTTTCATTATTGACAGAGTACGCGTTTGGCTCAAGCATGTGAGCAAACTTAGGATGCAAAAATTTGCAAACTCTTTACGTTAAATACAGACTGATTGGGCTCAGTTTTCCCAAGAGCAACTTCAACATTTATGAAGTTCTTGTTACAAGGTGTAGTGTGAATAAAATGTCTACAACATCACAGCTGTGTCATTTCTCTAATTAACTGCAACATTTTTTTTTAAACGTCTTATGATTTCTTTGGAATATTATGTGGAATTTATAAGTGTGCAGTATATACAATATATAGCGGAAGTTCCCGTGTTGCGTTTTCATATCTCTTGAGTGTATATATAGATATGTGGCTGACAAGTGCATGTATGGCTTGTATTTGGTCACCTTTGATATAAGATATTAAGTAAACAATAGTTCAAATATACTTCCAAATATTTATATAGTTGCAAAAAAGAGCCAACCAGACATTAAATGTCAGTTGGCCTAGATACAATTCCACTGATGAAATTAGAGTGATATATTAGGCAGAGTATAACAGATATTTGTTTAAAGACTAATAGAAAATATGATTTAGAACAAACAATATTTTAATTTAAAAAAAGAAGCATTATTTTAGTGTTCTGTGTAGATTTTATTAATTTTCACCACAGCCATATATTTCATTCATTCACTATCACCTAGTACCAATTTGTGTGACTTAGTATATTCACTATCACAGAGTTTCCATTTGTTGCACAGTGTGAAAACAACTTCTGTACAGAAATTATGATGACAAATTAATGTTTATGATACCATTACATAATTAGGGCCTTGCATACCTTTATTCTGCGGGCATATTTCAAGCAGAATGCAGAGCCTTTTTTGTAGTATTTGAAGATCTTAAATGAATTTTACAAAGAAATGCCGGAGGAAAATAATATTATGCATTATGTACAAGCTTTAAATGAACAACTTGATTGATTGATTAAAACAATATTATTACTGTACCCACATACACAAACCCATACACTTATGCATAATCCCAAACTTAGAGAATTTTGGAGGTACCAGCCCCAAATAATACCTGTGTTTACTGTGACCTGACTGCCTTAAAACAACACTCAGTAGCAAATGCATGATTTTTTTAGCAGTTATATTTGTTTAACATTGTGTGAGGCTCGTAAATGAATAAATTTTTTAATGAAGTTTACCACTGAATGTTTTCCTATTCAAATGTTATCTTACTAATAGTTAAAATCCACAATTTTTAAAAGTCGACTCACTTTTTTCATCAGTGTTACAGTAGACACAGTCATGTATTATTTTATTTGGCCTTAAATAAATGGTAAATTTATTGTCTATTGTTCTTGTGGCATTACCCTGACTAGTGGTGCTACAATGTATTCTGCGCTATTGTAGGGTTCCTGCCTACGTTTGGGCCATGCATGGTGAACTTCTACGGGTCACCACGGGAGTTCTCCGAGATGCCGAATGAATTTGAGGATCTCAACATGGGCAAGGTATGTTTAGATGAGAGTATGTGTAGATAGGAGTAGGTGTAGATTAAAGGCTTGACTCCATACATACAATTGTTTTATGCTATCTGTAGAAGTGGTGCCATACACTTCTGTCTTTCTCACTTAATAAAAATGTTATGACAGTTTCCCCATTTTTGTGAAATATTTTTATACACTGGTCCAAAATGCTTATATCATAGCATGGTGCTTTCCATCTATTCATAGTACATACATCCTACTACTACTTATGTATTGATTGGTAACGTGTTTAGTCATGAGTCAAGTTTAAATTCAGCACAGTCCACCAATTCCATCCAGAGTTATTGACCATTATTTTTTGAAAATAGTAGGAAGTCAATAACTACAGGTGGCATTCATGTTTCAAACCAAATTTATTTTTGCTGTTATGTTTATTGGAAGACTTTAAAGACGAGCAGCAACATGGGTTTACCTATTTCCTGCTTTCCTTCCCTCATTTTATATTTTGCTACATCATTTGTACATCCTTTAGATCTGCTTGATAAGCACTGACAAAATGGCAGCCACACTGCCTCTTACGTAGTATGGTAACACAGTTGGTACAAAATGGCAACCGCACTGCCTCTTACGTAGTACGGTATCATAGCTGCTTCCATGGCAACCACACCGCCTCTTACGTCGTATGCTAACAGGTGGTACAAAATGGCAACCACACTGCCTCTTACGTAGTATGCTAACATAGGTGCTTCCATATATTAAATATTTGTGACATACAACATAACACAGCTGTGTGATATTTGCTTGTTCCCCTAAATTAGGGGCATAAACCCCTAAACAGACCGTCACTCTGATACAGACCCAGTTGCGTTCAAGTACCCCAAATAAATGCAGAACGAACGCTGAACGAACGGAAAATGAACACAGAATGAACGCAGAACGAACGCAGAATGAACATTGCACAATCTATATTTTAAAAATGCATTTCTTTGTTGCGTTCATTTCGTTCGTTTCAGGCATTCAGCGTTTTTAAAAAACGAACGATGAATGCATTTTTTAAAACGCTAAACGCTGAAAACGAACGGAACGAACGTAACGAACGCAGCGAAACGAACAAAACGAACGCAAATGCATTTCACTATTTCGGATAACTTTCAATATTATACTTTTGAGTACGTAATTGAAGTCTCAATTAAACGAAGTGCGTTTTGCAGTATTTTAATATAAAGAAATACACTGCGTAAATGGTGTTTTTAAGCACGATTACACACTTTAATTTTTACCGATTTGAAATAGGAAATGTATTTATTGTGTAGCACAAACTCTATATTATTTCATTATAAAACTGAAATAATGTTGGTAAAATCAGACGGCATATTTTTATATAGTGTCAAGTATGTTAATTTTTTGATGAAAATAACATAAACCCGTAAGAAAACAGAATCATCAATGTGCACCACCAAATAATGTCAACCAAAGGACACATTCTTCAATATGATCACAAATATTAGCCGCCGACTAATGGTAAGAACCGCGTGACTGGATATCATGCGTAGTTTAATCGTCAGAAATGTTGCGATTGGTAAACGCTAAACGAACGAACGCAAATGCATTTTCTCCGTTTGTGCATTTAAACGCACACATTATGTTGCGTTCGTTTCGTGCATTTAAATGAACGCATTGTTTCGTTTATAAACGCTAAATGCATTAAAAAACGCAAATGATATGCATTTTAAAAAATGCATTCATAAAAATGAAATGCAAACGGAATGCAAACGGAGCGCAAACGGAGCGCAAACGGAGCGCAAACGAAACGCAAACGGAATGCATTTTTGGGGTACTTGAACGCAACTGGGTCTGTATAAAGAATAAGATGAATATAAATAACAAATATGGTAACAATAAACAAATGGTAATCTTTCTGTCAGACTTATCCTAGGAAGTGACCTCATGTGGATGGGCTTTGAAACTCAGATTGTATAATTCTGTTACAGGGTGAAGGAGTGGCTTTCCGCGGCCGAGCTATGGTGGAACTAAAGACCATCGCCGGGGAGTTACCCACAGTTCCGTTGGAAGACATTGCTGCAGAAGATGTTCTTAAAGTCCAGGTAATGTTTATTATGTATTACCATAGGTCATATGCAGGAAATTATAAACATTCATGTTACATACTTGTAATGAACTGTTATGTCTCATGTTCATAATGTTTATTTATTAAGTGCAGAGAACTTTTATGACAACTTCCATCATTGAATAAGGCTTTATTGTTCGGGGTGCTTGTTTCGGCCAAAGTTTTTTATATAAATACCTTACTTTTCAAAATCAATTGAGAAATGCAAATTTCTAGTGCGAAAGATATTGTTGATAGGGCATTTTCAATGCAAAATTCAGCTGCATCAAAAATTTGATTTTCTTTTCTTTTCTGAATTGTTGTCCAAATATGGTTTTAATATGTCGGGACAAACTTAAATTAGGACATCCTGAAAGTTGTATAGCGATCTGTTAAGGCTTACTGAAGTTATTTGAGATTTCTTGATTTTATGCTGTCCCAGCAACAAGGAGTTTGTAAATATGGGTAAAACCTGATCAAAAAAGCATTTTGGCTGTAAAATATTTACTTCTCAACCAATTTTCAAAACTAAGGTATTTTTTATTTACCACTACAAATGCCAGTTCCAATGATACATAAGTACTTAATGTTAAAATTACTTATCATAATTACTGAAAAAACGTTGGCTGAAACAATCGCCCCGAACAATAGGGTGTGAAGTATGTTGAATACCTATTATATATAATTATATTGTTTGTAGAAATTCATGAGAAAAAGGAAATACAAGCTACATGCTGCCTTCTTTGATGCCACCATGGTCAGTTCAATAGATGCCCCGGTGGAGTTTGAAGTCAGCATAGGTGAGGTGTACTTGAAATGGAATGGGTTTAAATTAGAGCTTGTCTAAAATGGAATGGGATTAAATTAGAGCTTGTTTAAAATGGAATGGGATTCAATTAGAGTGTGAAGTCGGCAAAGGACAGGTGTACCTGAAATGGAATGGATTTTGTTTTAGTTTGAAGTCAGTATAGGTGAGGTATACATGAAATGGAATGGAATTTAATTAAAGTTTGAAATTGGCATAGGTGAGGTATACATGAAACGGAATTTAATTTGAGTTTGAAGTTGGCATAGGTTAGATGTACCTGAAATGGGATGGGATTTAATCAGGGTTTTAGTCAGTATAGGTGAGCTGTAGCTGGTTGTAATTGTATACACCATACAGCTTTGGGGGCACTCCACAGTTTAATGTACATTTCTCAATCATCAAACCCATGACAAGCTCTTAGCCTGAATCCTTGAGCAAAAATAAATCACATCATCATTGTGTCATACATTTCTTAGAAGACAATACAATTACCCATGTTTCCATACCAAATAAAAGTATCAAAAAGCATTTTCTGTACAACTTTAGTCCCATTTCTTTAAGATTAACCCACCCCTTAAAACGTGCTAAAAATGCGATTTTAGCAATATTTCAAATGTCAATAAATAAAAAAAATTCCTACACATATCAGGGTCATGTCTGCACTCATAATGCTCTTGCATATCAGAAAATGCTAAATTTTACATACCTAGTCCGGCATTTTAAAAAGTTTTTCCATGCTGATCTCTTCGTCAGTGAAAATCAGCCGTTTTAACTACTTTTAGGAAGTTTTTGATTGGTTCACATTTTTCTATTTATAGCCTCCAAAAAACCCAAAGAATGCATATTCCAATACACCAAAATAAACTAATCAAAACTGAAAAAAACATCAAACATGTGCTTCATAATTATTATAAAGACCATCCATGGACCTGAAAGATGCTTAGTTGATTTCTTTCTGATTAACACCATGGACATTCATGCGAAACTGAGGACTGCCCCCTTAAGGGAAAGTTGTCCGTTAAAAAAATTTGAAACGCCCTTTTTCCATTTCGCGAATTTATTCCGGACGTCTTGACATACGTATTATTGCGATTGTCCAAAAACTGGCCTAACAGCACCTTTTTAAGATAACACTGAAATAGCCTTTTTAACAGCTTTTTTGCAAACTTTTTTCTTCGGTCTGTTTTTTTCCATAGCATGAAAAAGGTCTGAAATTTGCAATCAAAAGTCATTTCCTCTCTAAAAAGTTGCCTCCTATAGCCCAATTTATATAAAGCCGCTATCTTATGCGATTTTTTTTTATTTTAACGCGACACGACATAATGACGTCATGTGACATGACATCACCCCACATGCTATTCTATGTTTAACGTCATTTTACTATGACATCATAATACCGTAGCAACCAGTACTTAAATGGGACATTACCATTAGCAGACTGTACATATATTGAAACAGTGTTATGGCAAACCCAAGAATTACACCAATGGTTAGTTTTTAAATGGCAAAAAGCCCACCTCAAACTTAGAAAATCCTACTAAAATTGCATATACCAACCGCAAGACACATGGGATCTTGAGATATCGCAAGTTAAATATCTCACGATAAGTTGCGATACATCTTGAGAAATTGTAAGATATATCTCTATTTATTTTGTGATATCAATGACTCAAGACACATTGAGATATCTCAAGATAATTATCTCAAAACAACTTAAGATATCTCAAGACAGTTATCTCAAGATAACTTGAGATATATTGAGATATCTTGAGATTAATTGAGATATCTCAATACAAATATCTCAATATAAATTGAGATATCTCAAGATAAAATGTGATATCTCAACATGGAGTATCTCAAGATAAATTAGACATATATCGAGATATCTCAAGATACGGTGCATCGCGGAGTATTACAATATGCATATTTTACCGAGTTGTTCATAATCTGGGTTTCGTAGCAATGCGGGTTTGCCTTATCGACAAATTACATTCTAACCGAAGTAGTTCTCTTCGCAAACAAACCGAATGGTAACAAACTTTGAAAATATGTTGAAATACAGACAAAAAATCCTTCATTTGACTGTTTTAGTAAAAAAGGTTTGACCCTTAAGGGAAAGTTGTTCGTTAAAAAAAATTGAAACGCCCCTTTTTCCATTTCGCAAATTTATTCCGGACGTCTTGACATACGTATTATTGCGATTGTCCAAAAATTGGCCTAACAGCACCTTTTTAAGATAACACTGAAATAGCCTTTTTAACAGCTTTTTTGCAAACTTTTTTCTTTCGGTCTGTTTTTTTCCATAGCATGAAAAAGGTCTGAAATTTGCAATCGAAAGTCATTTCCTCTCTAATAAGTTGCCTCCTATAACCCGATTTATATAAAGCCGCTATCTTATGCGATTTTTTTTTATTTTAACGCGACACGACATAATGACGTCATGTGACATGACGTCACCCCACATGCTATTCTATGTTTAACGTCATTTTACTATGACATCAAAATACCATAGCAACCAGTACTTAAATGGGACATTACCATTAGCAAACTGTACATATATTGAAACAGTGTTATGGCAAACCCAAGAATTACACCACTGCCCCCTTTACAGTAATAGTGTATACCTCTGGCAATAGATTATTAACAAACTTATGCTTTTGATTCATTTCATAACAAGTAAATTTTCAATAACATGCTATTACAGTTCAATGCTGCAATCTGGAGTTGCCTAAGTAGTCTTGTTGCATTCCTGTTTTCCTTAGTCTCGTCTATACGATGGGGAAGTAAACTGGACAGTCCTGTGTTTCGGAGTCATCCTCTGAGCATGTTAAAGAACCATAGGAATCTGTTTGTTAGTAACAGTAGGGTAGATTCCCAGATTCCTATGTATCCTTCCCCTCTCTCTGGGATGACTCTAAATAACCTATAATGTGTTAATGAGCATGCATGTAAACAGCAATCAGTGTGTCCTTGATGCAACACTTCAATCCATATTGCTCTATTAAACATTATAGATAAAACCAATGGAAAAATGAGGTCTTAAAAGAAACTGCATTGTCAGCAGAATCTAGCAAAACACAATGTAAGTAGGCATCTTTTGTTAACTAAATCATTTGTATGTTTTTAGGTAACTATGGCAACAAACTGGATGACAGTTTAACTCCGTGTTCCTCCACGACCCAGCCAACGAATGCGGTGTTTGATGGCAGCCATTACTACTTCCTGCCGTGGGGCAACACCAAGCCGTGTGTCGTGGTGGACTCGCAGTGGGAGGATATAGCCTGGAGACTGGAGACACTCAACTTGTTTGATAGCATCATTGACACACTTGTAAGTACTGATCATGGTGAGGAGGAGGAAGTGGAGGTGGGAGGAGGAGGAGGAGGAGGAGGCAGTGGAGGTGGGAGGAGGTGCTGGGAGGTGGAGGAGGATGAGAAAGTGGAGGTGGGAGGAGGTGCTGGGAGGTGGGGGAGGAAGAGGTGGGAGGAGGTGGGAGGAGGTGGGGGAGGAGGAGGTTATGGAGGTGGGAGGAGGTGCTGGGAGGTGGTGAAAGAGAAGGAGGAGAAGGATTTCTAATAATGGTGATTAAGGTATTGATTCTGTTTGCATTGTTGAGGCTACTTAAAAAATAAATTGTGATGATTATGAGGATGAGGATGATGATGATGGTGATGGTGATGATGGAAAAGCATGTGGTGGTGACTGTGATGATGATGATGATGATGATGATGATGAATCATAATGATGCATTTAATGACAATTAAGATGAAGATTATGTTCCAATTTTCATTAGTGCAGATGCAATGTACTTGACTGATTACTAATAGTATTAACATGTTGCTATTACAGGGTGCCAATGTTGAACAAGTGAAGGTTGGAATCAAGGCCAAGTTACCCACCCCAGAACTGGCCCAGTTACTGATATCTGCCCTCGACCAGTTGGTAGACGATTGCAGGTACGTCTGTTGATGGTCAAGTCAAAAACAACACAATTGGACCCTCCGTATAATATAAATTTAATATTTTGTACTCAAAATCAACACCACATAATATACATATTTACCAGTTAAATAAATTCTAAGAGCTACATCTTTGTAAAGTCATGTTTATAATGCTATGCTATACTTTTTCTTTTATTATAATGCATATATACAGAATGAGAGGTGGCACTTTTGTAAGGTTATCGACTGTGTACATTTTATATATACAGAATGAGATTTAGCACTTTTATAGGTGATCGATTGTGTATATTGCATATATGCAGAATGAGAGGTGTCACTTTTATAAGGCGATCGACTGTGTACATTGCATATATGCAGAATGAGAGGTAGCACTTTTATAAGGTGATCGACTGTGTATATTGCATATATACAGAATGAGAGGTAGCACTTTCAATCACCTTATAAAAGTGCCACCTCTCATTCTGTATATATGCAATGTACACATTCGATCACCTTATAAAAGCGCTACCTCTCATTCTGTTCTGCATATATGCAATATACACAGTCGATCACCTTATAAAAGTGCTACCTCTCATTCTGTAGACAATATTTTCCCATACAATAGTGAGATATAACATTCATCAGATGTATACAGAGAGCTCTTACCATTTGATGATTTATGTACAGGAAGCCCCTACCTGTGCCAGAGAAGGGCCAGCACCTGCCCACGGAGCTGGACCATCTACTGACCGAGTACCGCCGTGTAGAGCTGGACAGTATTATAGACATGGCCTCGCACCTGCGGGAGAATGCCACCGACATTAATGAAGCCCTAATAGAGGTGGAGAACTATCTGAACATACTGAGTAATCTGGCAGTGGAGGTAAGCTGATAAGTTCAACAATAGACAAGGTTCATACAGCCTTAAAAACTCCTTAAATTTCAGAAGTAGCCTTTGTAAGTCCTTAAATCCACTCCAGCCTTAAAAAGTCCTTAAATTCTGACAAAATATCATTAAAGGTCCTTGAATTTCATAATCAGTCGATTAATTATACAAGAGGAATAATATCTGACGTAGTTTTAAAAAAATCGGCCAAAAAAATAATTTCATCGATATTTTAATCATTGCTAGTAATAAAATAACAGTTAACCGGGCCTTAAAAATAGGTTATTAGGGCCTTAAAAGTCCTTAAAAAGTCCTTAAATTTCATAATGATAATTCTGTATGAACCATGAATTAGAAATAGATGTACCTTTATGTATACACAGTGAAATGCTCATTTACATTTATCATTGAGTTCTGATAGGAATTGTAAGAATTATGGACTATTTATAAACACTTGTGTCTTAGTTTCTCAGACTCTCTTGAAGAGAAACTATGTATAGACCGTTGAGATACATAGGATTTAGGTCAGTGTAGCTACCTCGTATTGGGTTGCCACGCAGTAGATCTAGTGTAACATGACTATTAATTGGCAATGCATTTTCATATTTAAAAGTTCCCCGTGTGGTTACCGGGGTAGAATACAACCACTGCAAATCCCGCTAGAGGCAGAGGGGTAGGACCCCACATTCATATCATTGTCATTTTTTATTATGCTCATTCAAGGTCTTCATCATGACACCGCGTATTCAAACGTGGAAACGTGGCTTCATTGCAAAACGTTCAATGTAAATGTCTACTATAGAATTTGCAGCAACTCTGCAGTTCTGCAGGTTAGAAGGTTCTAAGCCCATTCTCCATATTTTATCTTGATGTAAATGGAGGATGAGCCTGGCATGTTGATTCCTGTTAGGCGCCATATAACCTTTCATGTGTTGGTGTATTCCAGTTTCATGGCCAGGATTCTTGTCATAATTGGATATAAACATTGATATTGTAGCCACAGAACTCGATGCCTGACGTGTTGATCTGGATGATTTGTGGGGAGAGGAGGGTAGCCTACTACAGAATACCAGCTCACTCACTGCTCTACTCCAAGAACCCCATGTACTGTGGCCGCTACTGTGGCAAGATACAGTCTATACAACTTAAGGTAAGGTTTAGGGGTCAAAGGTCAGGGCTGATGTGTCGAGATACAGTCTGTACTTTTAGGGTTTAAAGGTCATGGCCGCTGTTGCAGGATTAAGGTAAGTTTTAGGGGTCATATGTCAAGGCCTCTGTGGCAGCATACAGTCTACAATTAAAGGTAAGTTTTAGGGTTCAAAGGTCAAGGCCGCTGTGGCAGCATACAGTCTGTACAAGTAAAGGTAAGTTTTAGGGTTCAAAGGTCAAGGCCTCTGTGGCAGCATACAGTCTGTACAATTAAAGGTAAGTTTTAGGGTTCAAAGGTCAAGGCTGCTGTGATTAAATATAAAACTAAGCATACTTTCTTCCTGGTAATGTAATGGTTTCCATTCTGCATTTTATTTAATTTTACACCAGTTAGTAAGGGAAGTAAGACAAAGTCCCATATCGTCTGTATCCTCTCTCCGAGTAGCTATAAATCACCATATCGTCTGTATCCTCTCTCTGAGTAGCTATAAATCACCATATCGTCTGTATCCTCTCTCCGAGTAGCTATCAATCACCATATCATCTGTATCCTTATTGTATTGATGGAACACCACACTTCATTTTAAAATAATACTGCGCTAAGTCACTCATATAAGATTGCCTATGTATATTTCAGTACCAGTGTAGATAAGCCACTTTTATAATTTTATTCGTAAACTCAAACAATTATAAAATATTTATATTTTAGACTGTTCAACGGACTCAACTGCTGTATCTTATTATTTCAATATTAATAGTATATACTATTGAATGGCTTATAATAAACTAAACAAGACAATATGGGTGTGAGTTGCGTTTGCAGCAAGACATTTTCGATTAAGAAATAATAAATAAGTACCTGTGTTTATCGGTGAATAAAATACAGTTAGGAGTTCGGATGCGTAGTAATTAAATCACGAGTGCGTTAGCACTCTTGATTTAATTTCTCGCATCCGAACGACTAACTGTATTTTATTCACCGATAAAATGCAGGTCCGTATTTATTATTTCGATTCTAACACAACAATTACCCCATTATTTACGCTATTGTTGGGGCACTATATATTATCTCGGAGGTCAAGGTAATCAAGCTGCTATGTTTACAGGCTGTTCCATTGGGCGCCCCCGTATGCAAAGTTCTGCGTTTCAATGCACTAGTTTTCACGTGACAAACAATTAAGTCATTGCTTACGTCATATAGCTTGCGCTGTATGACGTCAAACCTTCTAACCTTGTTCAAGATGCTTATTAATTTTATATGTACATGTGCATATGATGGGCTTATTTTGGGGGGTTCACGGTTTGGGAGAATGGCAATTTTGTTGTAAATAACATTTCATTAAAATTACTGTTCAGTTTGTCTTCGTGACGTATATTTACCAAGTGACGTCATGTAACGTGGCGCTTCCAACGGATGAAATATACGCGGGGAATTAATGTAACAGCTGTGTTTTATTGTAGAATAACATACAGCTGTCTCCCTTCTTTGTGTATATGAAAGACTGCAGAGGTCATGTTAGAATTTTAAATAAAGAACGGGCACACTATGTACCAGTGAAATTCTCGAATTGAGAGAAACACTTCTTCTAACATCATCTACTACCACATAGGAGTCTTTTGACTATTCAAACTTTCACCTGCCATTTTTTTTGAAAACACGATCATTAACTAGACCGCTAGTTGCAACAAATGTAGCACCACCTCGACTCATAATATGTAAATCAAACGCGTGTATAAAGAACGGGCACACTATATACCAATAACATTCCCGAATCAAGAGAAACACATTTTCTAACATCATCTTCTACCACATAGGAGTCTTTTGTCGATTCAAACTTCCACCTGCCATTTGTTTTGAAAACAGGATCACGTACGTTTCTACAGCTCCTCTATCAAACTACAGTACGTTCATCTATACTCACATACAAACTCCGCAGTACTGTCTTGTAGCTCAACCTTCTTTCGAGCACGGAATACTACTATGTGAACTCTCTGGTATATTAAGCCTGCTGTGTAGACCAAAAGAAACCTATGTGCTGATAGAATCCTACTGAACAACTTGCCCTCCGCCAGACGCAATTAAGCTCCTTAGGGTTTTCAGGCAAAGAGAAAAATACCAAATAACTCGTATTGGGATTCTCAGGTTTATATAAAAACAGAGTTTCTCAGTTTCTCGCGATATGCGATTTAAAGTGACATGGAGACGATCTGACCACAACAATTTGAATTGAATTGGGGTTTTAAGGCGCACCAACACAAGAAAAGGTTATATGGCGCCTAAAAGGCATGAACATGCCAGGCTCATCTTCCATGTACATCGAGATAAAATATGGAAAATGGGCCTAGTTTATGTCCAACGTATTCGAATGTGCCCAATAGCTTCGAATATATGCCGAACAGGCTAGATTCATACAAGGCTTTAAAAAACAAAATACTTATCATTTAATGTTGTATCTTTCAATCAGTGACTCTGTTCCATATACTAACCTTTCAGCCAACTTCCACATACTAACCTTTCAGCCAACTTCCACATACTAACCTTTCAGCCAACTTCCACATACTAACCTTTCAGCCAACTTCCACATAACACAGATCACATCATCTTATCACAGATTTCTGAAAATGATCAAAAATAAATGTATGCAAACTTGCCTTGTTAGATTGATACATTTTTTTATTTTTTTATATTTGTTTTTGCAAATATCAACTTATATAAAAAGAGACATCACCAGTACTCTTCATTATAATGTAGTTAAATCTCAGCACAGATAGAAGTTTCTAAACAGACACTGAAACGGTCGATGATACCGGAAAATCAATCACCCACAGAGCGTACATTTATTTTATGTCGGATAGTGTTTTGGAATATTTACAGAATGTGTAACTTCTTCAAAATTATACAACCACCTAACAAATTTAATGGTGGACATCTATACGTGCTTAATTATTAAAACATCACTCTTCTAAAACATTCATAGCAAACATATTAATCTCCGCTTTATTTTAAAATACTGCAGCGAATTTATCTCGAAAGCACGAATAAATATGCCAGTTGTTACAAAGTGTAACAACTGGCGTATTTATTCGTGCTTTCGAGATAAATATACAGCTCGTATATAAACAGATAAATAACAAAAACTATCTTTTATTTCACCACGTGTCGCATCACACTGCTCGTACACAAACTACAACATCCGTCGTTGTACTTTTCCAATTCTGTGCTATTGTATAGCGATGTGTCTTGCATGCAAACCAAACCTCGAATGACTTATTACTTTCTAACTACTTACAAATATCGTCTGCTTTATAGACCGTCCTGTCCTTTGAACTTAACAAATATAAATTTATACATAAGACTCCCTGTATATTTCAGTACCCGGGCAGTAACATTCCACCCGTGTAGCCAAGCCACTCATGTAAATTCCTATGTATATTTCAGTACCCGGGCAGTAACATTCCACCCGTGTAGCCAAGCCACTCATATAAATTCCTATGTATATTTCAGTACCCGGGCAGTAACATTCCACCCGTGTAGTCAAGCCACTCATATACATTCCTATGTATATTTCAGTACCCGGGCAGTAACGTTCCACCCGTGTAGCCAAGCCACTCATATACATTCCTATGTATATTTCAGTACCCGGGCAGTAACATTCCACCCGTGTAGCTAAGCCACTCATATAAATTCCTATGTATATTACAGTACCCGGGCAGTAACGTTCCAACCGTGTAGCCAAAACACTCATATAAATTCCTATGTATATTTCAGTACCCGGGCAGTAAGGCTGAGAAGCACAATGAGGTGCCGGCCCTGCTGAGGATCAAACTTTGGCTTGGCCTGCAAACCCAGAATAATGTCTGGCACCAGATGCAGAAGGAGGGAGATATGGCCGTGTTTGCTGAAACTGTAAGATAGCTTATAGTTTTGTGTAACTTTTGTTTAAAAAAAACCAAGCCATAATGATAATATATTAATTATAAACCCTCGCATGTTGTTAATTCTCTATATTTGTTTGGGAAATATAACAATATGATTACTCACATATTTTGTCACACGTTAAAATCCCAATGAAATAGACTTGACGTCAAAATCAGTTTTAGATTATTTGAAATAAGTTTGGTTCCTGTATGTATTTTCTTTTTAACCAGGTTTCCTTTTGAAAACTCAAATGCTTATATGGATAGAAAGCATTTGAGGTCACTGGGGGTCAAGTTAACGTCACTGTTTTGAAAAAAAGAAAAATATTTTCCACTGAATATTATTCACTCAATAAGGAATGAGTTATTGGAAAGAAACTTGCTGTGTAGGTAGCTTATATAGAAAGGAATTGCATTTTAGATCACTCGAGTTGAGGTCTATTTGCTAAAAATTGAAAAATGGTTTCCACTCATTAACTTAAGTTAGGAATGAGATGTTGAAACAAATTTTGGTGTGTAGGTAGCTTATATGGAAAGGAAGCATGGGATTGTATTTTAGGTCACTGTTGTCAAGGTAAATGTCAAGGTCCCTGTTTCTGAAAATAGAGAAAAATGGTTTTCAGGCAATTATGTATTGAAATATTGAATAGAGACTTGGTATGTAGGTAGCTTATATGTAAATGAAGCTTGGGATTGCATTTGAGGTCAGAGACAATGTTGCTGTTACTAAAAATAGTAAAATGGTCTCCGGTCTGTAAATTTAGTAAGGAATGAAACATTGAAATGAAACTTGGTGCGTATGCGGGTTATATGGAAAGAAATATTAGAACGAATCTTTGTAAGTAACCTAATGAAAACATGTTCTGTTTTTCGTGGAATTTCCGCTTTCCTTGTTTTTATTGTCACCGTTTTGGATTAAATTTTGATTTACTAGCTAAACACTCATTGGAAGTTTATTTAAGTACATTTCAGATGGGTATTTTATTACCTGTAGATTTATATTTTATTGTTTTTACACAGCATACTAGACATTCCTTCATGGATTTCTACCCTTTGCTTTGGAAGAAGGAAAAGAGATATGCATTATTGTCACGCCCACATAGTGGGAGGCATAGCAGTCACTTTTCCGGCGGCGGCGGGGGCCACATTTTAAATCAACTATATCTTGACAACCGCTGCTCGAATTTTTCTGAAACTTTGTCAGACATTTGTTGGGTCTAGGGACATCACATAATGCCAAAATTACCAAGGTCAAGGTCATATTTTGCGTTATTTTTCCAAAACTTAACCTTGGTTAGGTAAAAACCTCAGTTCACTGTATGTGATTGCCTCATTTTCTTTGTTTGATACTTGGTCATATATATTTTGGCATTGGTGGACTTCATAAGTGAACTGTATGTGTTTAGAGGATAACCCCTATTGATTTTGAGGTCAGTAGGTCAAAGGTCAAGGTCACCAGCACCTGATAATGAAAAACCTTTTCCGCTCCATAACTCCTCTCCCCCTTAGGCAAATCTCATGAAACTTCATAGGTGAACTGCATGTGGTGAGAGGACAACCCCTATAGATTTTGAGCGAATTTGAGGTCAGTAGGTCAAATTCAAGGTCACCAGCAGCCGATAATGAAAAACCTTGTCCGCTCCATAACTCCTTCACCCCCGAGGCAAATTTCATGAAACTTCATAGGTGAACTGCGTGTGTGAGCTGCATGTGGTGAGAGGACAACCCGTATTGATTTTGAGGTCAGTAGGTCAAAGGTCAAAGGTCACCCGATAATGAAAAACCTTGTCCGTTCCATAACTCCTCTCCCGCTGAAGCAAATCTCATGAAACATTATAGGTGAACTGCCTGCGGTGAGAGGATGACCACTTCTTATTTTGATTCAGTAGATCAAAGGTCAAGGTCACCGGCATCCGCTGTTGAAAAACCTTGTCCGTTCCATAACTCCTCTTCCCCTGAAATAAAGCTCATGTGTATGTTTTTGTAGTTCTGAGGTTTATAGTCCCTCCACCAGCAAACACGACAAGCGCAAGATATCTCGCGTATCTTAAAGTGAAGGGTACAATTGAGTCACTCGGTCAAGTGACACTCATTGTCATGCAAATGAACCATGAGTCACTAGTGCCCACTCAGCGACATGCACGCGGTGAAGATAACGGGCAGAGCTCATGCAGCTTCATAGGCGAACTGCCTGTGATGAGAGGATGACCCCTATTGAGTTTGAGGTCAGTAGGTCAAAGGTCAAGGTCACCAGTACCCAATAATGAAAAACCTTGTCCGCTCCATATCTCCTCTTCCCCTGAAGCAAAGCTCATGCAACTTCATAGGCATGGTAAGGAATTGGGGGTGGGGGACTGGTAGTGGGGGATATATTTGTCGCCATTAAAAGGCGACAGCTCCAGTTGGCATTGGTGGACATCGCTGGATGGCAAAAAATACCAAGGTCAAGATCATATTTTGCGTTATTTCCCCCAAACTTAACCTTGGCTAGGTAACTTAACCTCAGTCAACTTTATGATTGCCTGACTTTATGTCTTTGATACTTGGTCATATGTTTGTTGGCATTGGTGGACATCGCTGAACGACAACAACTTCACCCTGGTTAAACCACTTAACCTCAGTAACTTAACTTCTTATGATTACCTCGCTCTTATGATTACCTTGCTTTTATTTGTTTGATACTTGGTCATATGAAGTGTTGTCTTTGGTGGACATCATTTAAGCACAAATTTAATAAAATATTTCATATGCCGCAGTGGGCGAGACACCCTCAGACCGAGGTCTTGTATTACAAAGCCATGGATGTTAAACCTGATACAACCACTTTGTTGTGGCAGTTTGGTTAGCTTAACTGTCAGATCTGGTATGTCTTATATCTTGTATCACTTGTTATCTGATATGTCTGGTTTGTCATTATTTGTTTCAGTATGAGAACCAAGTCAGCATTCTGGGTAATTGGACAAATAAGGGTCCACTTTTGTCACGACCAAAGTTCTCTGACAATCAGGGCAAGGTTTGTAGTTATGTTTACTTAACCTGTCTTACATTTCCTAGTCCTGCTTTACTATTACTATCTGAGCATGCATGTCGAGCTGAAGACGTCAGAGAAGAAAGAAATGACTTAAAAGTAATAATCATTTCTCAAGTTATTGACGGTTACCTTTAGCATTGTGTTGCATATATTCTTACTCTTTGTAAATCACTTGTTACAGAGACTGGAATTGTATATTAGGTTTAGTAACTTAATAATTTGAATATTTCAAAGGAACTTGTCAGAAGAACATATTGTTTTCTGAAACTTATTTAAAAGAATGTTTTCTAAATTAAATTTCTAAAGTATTGCAATCTGTGATCATATATTGCAGGTGAAACTATACAAGGAGCATTTTGTGCCACCCCCAGGCTGGGGTTGGGAGGAGGAATGGTATGTCAACCCAGAACTCAGGTAAGTTTTAAACCACTAACTTAAAATTTGTGTCATATGACTTCTTCTTGTTGTTTATCAATTTCCTAATTTGTAATTTGTATGTTGTGTGATTTAGTAGAGGGCATTGAGGAACATCCTTTTTTCCAATTGATTGACCCTTGATAAATGAAGTATTCACATACTAATACTTCTTCCCTACAGTATGTTGTACGATAAAGATGCGGGCCACAAGACATTTATAGATGATGTTTACGAGTGCCAGATGAGACTTCCGGGGACAAACTGGGTCGAGTCATCAAGACCCTGGTCCAATGTGGTAAGTTCTGTTATATAATGTAAACAAATGAGAGTTATCTTGTATAAAATACAACATAGAAATACATCTGCTGAAGTGCTTATTCTGTCTTGCCTTAGAAGTTGAAAAGGCTTTTTAAAATGTCAAAAACTGAAACCCGTAGCAGTGTTCTTAGTCATAGAAATTAGGGAATTCCAAATTAAACAAAATACTAGTTTCTGCATAAACGTACTCGGGACTAATTTTTACTGTACCATTAATTTTATGTTAAAGCTTGACAAAAAGCATTTTTGGACACAAGCAAACACTTTGGAAACATCGAATGAATGCATCTGAATCATTGTTAGGTATTATGGGAATGAATGCATCTGAATCAGTGTGAGGTATTATGGGAATGAATGCATCTGAATCAGTGTTAGGTATTATGGGAATGAATGCATCTGAATCAGTGTGAGGTATTATGGGAATGAATGCATCTGAATCAGTGTGAGGTATTATGGGAATGAATGCATCTGAATCAGTGTTAGGTATTATGGGAATGAATGCATCTGAATCAGTGTTAGGTATTATGGAATTTGACAAATTCTGATTGCGATTTTTTTTTTGTCATTACAAGTCCTCGCATATTTCAGTCACATGCAAGATTGTACACAAAAAAATGTTACAACACAAGAGACTTTTGAAGAGTCAGTCTTGAAACACTGAGAGCTCCAGGTATAAGCTGCACCCAGGAAACTAGTGAAATGCTGTTGTTTATTCTTCGGTAAATACATCATTCTAACATGCCGCTATCAGTTACTCCTAGCACTTCTTGTGCAACTTTAAGCGTGCAGGCATGGATTACACCCTGTCTGCATGTTTGAAGAATTGTCTAAATAAGTGTCACATGTCAACTCTTATTTTAATGCACCATAGCACAAAATGTCTTGTTTGTTTACAGAAAGGGGACCCCGTGCCTGCTAAGCATGAGGTCGGCCTGCCTGCCAACTGGGTATGGGAGGATGAGTGGCAGATAGACTTGGGTAGAGCCGTTGATGAAGAAGGTATGCATAGTATTTAAAACAAAAGGCAAATGTACTTTATCGTCAAAAATAGTTTTTTTGACAGTTTACTCAATTGAGTGGTTTGTGGTGTCTTTTGATATATAGAACATTCTAATATCAATAGTTTTTGTAAAGAAGATGGCTCATACTCCTAAACCATATATGGTATCTTCATGAAACGTGTAACCCATATCAAGCTGGTGTTCTTGTGTTGTCTTTTGATAGATACAACTTTCCTGTATCAGTATTTTTGGCAATTCAATGGAAACGAGATCATTTTGTCAAAATATTTGTTAATGGATAGTTATTAAAAAAATAATAAGGAATATTTTTGAAGCTTGATAAAATACATGAAAATAGTTGCTTAACTGCCTTTTCCTATTATATTGAGTTGCAAAAGAAAGTGAACACTGAGTTTTGTTTAGATTTAATTGTATAAAGTGTTTTTAGAATTAAATTGACAAATTCCAAAATGAATATGCCATGATTGGTACCAAAGTTTTCATCATTCCATTGCCAATATCATGTTGTCATTTGTTTTCAATATGTCGAATCATTAAGGGACTGTCGCTTGATAAAGAGGATAGGGTGTAAAGTAAAATGTTCAGAGTGTCCAGTTTCTTTTGCAACTGAGTATATATACATATATATTATAACACATTCTATTATTAATATAATTTGTGCCAGTCATTGCCTAGAGGTGTTTCTCAAGGTTATTTGTTTATAACTCTTTTTCTGCCAACAAATTAGCAATAGGCAGTGCATCTTAATGACCTGTATTATAACACCATTTATCAATTACAGGGTTTGAGTATTGTGTGGAGGCGACTATAGGAGGCTGGGGTGCCACAGAGAGGCGGTACCATCTGTGTAGACGTCGAAGATGGGTTCGCTCTCGTAAACTTGTAGAGAACATGAAACAGAAGCTTGAAAAGGTAATGTCTAAAACAAATTGTATGTTTAGGGTAACAGGGTTGGTTACAAGTATAATGTAGAACATATGGGTTAAAATTTGTTTTAAAAAAAAAGGAGGTTTGATACCTTCTCTAGAACCACAAGAAGTGTTTAAATGACATCTTTACCAAAGTGATCAGCAGGACATGTTGTTGGTCCAAAAGTATAGTAAATTTTGTCAGATTTCCATGGTGATCTTGGCGTAGACTTATTTAAGAAAACCTTGTTATGTCTGGGGAGATACTGGGAAGACATATCAATCTCATTCTGTCTGTCTGTCGGTTTGTTGGTCGGCCGGTAAAAATTAAAATGTTGCTATTTTCAATACAAATTCAAACAAAGATGGCCATATGTGGTGCTTGGAAGTCTTTTGTTGAATATAGTCTGTAATAATAGGCGGGTTATTACAGAGAGAAACATTTTAATTTTGACAGATGGTATATCTTACTGTGTGAGAGGTATTCATTTTAAAGCATCATTTAAATCCACCGCAGGGCCTTCCCCAGGAATTTTTTAAGGGATAGTGGCATTTAACGCGCGAGGGTGTGGGGTGGGTGCGTGAGGGGGTCCCCTCCTGGATGTCGATTTTTTTTTCATGTTTTGAAGTAAAATACGGGTTTTGGCATACACCTGACACATTTAAAACATGTTTTAAATATATCTACCAGTCTGCCATAGATATTACATGTAGATTTTTTTACTGGTTTTTTTTTTTTTTTTTTTTGGAAAAAGATAACACTCAACTTTATACATTGTTTCATTTGCTGTTTTTTTTTATCTTGTAAACACTTCATTATAGATGTGGTGAAGTTAAGCAGGAGTAATCATATTATTTTTAAGTGAATAACATTTAAAAAAAAACACAGTGTCGTGTGTTTTTCAAGCATCCGAAATAAGGACTATCCGGATTTACATCAACTTTTTACGCTGACATTGTCTTACAATAACTTAACGTCTAAGTCATGTTAATTGCATCAAGTCATTAGCGTTTTCGAAAAAAAAGAAGGTAGGAAACGGTTATAAAGGTTATAAGTTTATTTAAATGTTATAAAATTGCTGTCTTTATTCATAATTAATCGTTTTAGTTGAAACACGGAAGCAAATTCAAAACCGGAAGTAACCTAAATTTATAATCTGCAACACCGAGATTCTTATAATTTTATGTGATTATCGAATAATTTGCGTTTGTGAGATTATTTTCTCATCATTATCTATTTAAAACGCGATAAAATGGATGGAGGCACGTTAATTCAACGCTATAATAAAATCTAACATAAGTAAATTGTTTTCACATTTGATGATGTAATACGTTTACAGGTCATGTACGCATGGTTGAATTCTTGAATTAGACCCATATCACGGAGGTAATTAACACCTCCGCCCCTCTAATCCTTATGAAAACGCTCCAATCAGGAGCTAAGGACGTATGCTTGTCAGGAGTTTATGCCTCAAGGCGTTATTTGATCAGATATGTGATTAATTAATACTGGGAAATGAATGTTTTGACCCACTTTTAAGGGATCGCGGCACGGTTTTAAAGGGTCGCGGTCAGATTAAGGATCGCGGCATGTCTGTTTCAAAAATTAAGGGATCGCGGCGCCGCTACGCCATAAATGGCTGGGGAAGGCCCTGCACCGTTAAAAGAACATGTTGGTTTACAAGGCAACCAATGTTTGCATGCACATTTCTCAAAGAAGTTTTTAATTCAAATGACTTGTATTCATGAATGAAAGAATAAATCAACTGAATTATTTTCGTCTTGTCTCCAATCAAAGATGAAAGTTATAAAATTAGACTGCTGTTGTATTAACTATTCCATTGTCTCATCTCTATAATAAAAGGATTTTCTGGTAAGTATGAGAATGAGATATTGTAAATAAGTTTTCTTGTTTATAAAACAAAAACTAATAAATTAGTTCAACTCTTTGTTAATATAGAGGTATCCCTGAATGCTTTATTAACACAATCAGAACCATTTACATGAATGTTTGTTATATATTCAAGATAACAACTTCATTTTCAAGTATGCTGTTGTACAATTTTTAGCTCTACTGATCAGAGATCAGCAGAGCTTATGCCGTGGTGCGGCGTCCGTCGTCCGTCCGTCCATCTGTCCGTAAACTTTTATTTGTAGCGACATCTCCTCTGAAACTACTGGATGGATATTCATGACACTTTACAGAAATGTTGCCCATAAAGTCTAGTTGATCCTAGCAAAAATTCATGTTGATGTGAAATCCAAGATGGCCGCCAAAGCTAAAAATAGAGTTTTAAAATTCAAGTTTGTAGCGACTACTTCTTGAAAACTATAAGTGATATTGATATGGGACTTTTTCTAAAATGATCAGCATGACATGATGTTGATCCTTGTGGAAAATTATTTTGATTCGACGTTAAACATGGCTACCAGTGGCCATCTTTGGTTACATAGAGTTATATAGTAAAAACTTGTAGCGACTACTACTCTGAAACTACTTGACGGATTTTCATGAAACTTCACAGGAATGTTGCTCTTAATGTCTAATTGATCCTAGCAAAATTTCAGGTCGGCCGGAAATTCAAGATGGCCGCCACGGTTAAAAATAGATTTTCAAAAAACAAGTCTGTAGCGACTACTTCCTAAAATCAAAATCAATCGGTAGAGCTTCAAGGTCATTGACCTCTTGTTTCTTTTACCTGCTCAGTTTCACAAGGGCATTGTTCAGTGGAGATGCCTTTCAGTCTTGAGGCAACCATGACCAGATGGCCATTTAAAACACTTCTATGTTCCTTACCATTGTCTGGATCACGCAGCCTTGCAGTCTTGCAGTCTTGAGGCAACCATGACCAGGAAGTCATTTAAGACACCGCATTGTTCCTTACCATTGTCTGGATCCCGCAACCTTGCAATCTTGAGGCAACCATGACCAGGAAGTCATTTAAGACACCGCATTGTTCCTTACCATTGTCTGGATCCCGCAACCTTGCAGTCTTGAGGCAACCATGACCAGGAAGTCATTTAAGACATCGCATTGTTCCTTACCATTGTCTGTATCCCGCAACCCTGCAGTCTTGAGGCAAGCATGACCATATGGCCATTTAAAACACCTTATTGTTCCTTACCATTGTCTGGATCCAGCAACCTTGCAGTCTTGAGGCAAACATGACCAGGAAGCCATTAAAAACACTGCATTGTTCCTAAACAGTGTCTTGATCCCGCAATCCTGCAGTCTTTAGGCAAGCATGACCAGATGGCCATTTAAAACACCTCAGTGTTCCTTACTATTGTCTGGATCCCGCAACCTTGCAGTCTTGAGGCAAGCGTGACCAGGAAGTCATTTAAGACATCGCATTGTTCCTTACCATTGTCTGGATCCCGCAACCTTGCAGTCTTGAGACAAGCATGACCAGATGGCCATTTAAAACACCTCATTGTTCCTTACCATTGTCCTGATCCCGCAAACATGACCAGGAAGTCATTAAAAACACCACATTGTTCCTTGCCATTGTGTGGATCCCGCAACCTTGCAGTCTTGAGGCAAACATGACCAGGAAGTCATTTAAGACACCGCATTGTTCCTTACCATTGTCTGGATCCCGAAACCTTACAGTCTTGAGGCAAACATGACCAGGAAGTCATTTAAGACACCTCATTGTTCCTTACCATTGTCTGGACCCCGCAATCTTGCAGTCTTGAGGCAACCATGACCAGGAAGTCATTTAAGACACCGCATTGTTCCTTACTATTGTCTGGATCCCGCAACCTTGCAATCTTGAGGCAACCATGACCAGGAAGTCATTTAAAACACCGCATTGTTCCTAAACATTGTATTGATCCAGCAACCTTGCAATCTTGAGGCAACCATGACCAGATGGCCATTTAAACACCTCATTGTTCCTTACCATTGTCTGGATCCCGCAATCTTGCAGTCTTGAGGCAAACTAGCCAGGAAGTCATTTAAGACACCGCATTGTTCCTAAACATTGTCTTGATCCCGCAACCATTCAGTCTTGAGGCAAGCATGACCAGGAAGTCATTTAAGACACCACATTGTTCCTAAAGTTTGTCTTGATCCCGCAAACCATTCAGTCTTGAGGCAAGCATGACCAGGAAGTCTATTTAAGACACCGCATTTTCCTAAAGATTGTCTTGATCCCGCAAACCATTCAGTCTTGAGGCAAGCATGACCAGGAAGTCATTTAAGACACCGCATTGTTCCTAAAGATTGTCTTGATCCCGCAAACCATTCAGTCTTGAGGCAAGCATGACCAGGAAGTCATTTAAGACACCGCATTGTTCCTAAAGATTGTCTTGATCCCGCAAACCATTCAGTCTTGAGGCAAGCATGACCAGGAAGTTATTTAAGACACCACATTGTTCCTAAACATTGTCTTGATCCCGCGACCCTAAACATTGTCTTGATCCCGCGACCTTTAAATATTGAGGCTAGCTTGACCAGGACGCCATTTAAGAACCAGCATGCACCTGATGCTAATTTATAGTGTGACTACAAGATGACTGTCATTAAACATGCAGGTTCATCAATGACATACAGTATATTACACAGGTTCATGTGGAGTACGTGCAATATATTTCTGGCTGCATGCATCAACAACAATCGTTTGATTAGTTTGTAGAATTGAACTTTTCATTTTATTGCAATTTATTTTTCAATAAAAATGAACTTTATGCATGATATTTGATACGTGTGTATATTTACAATGTTTGTGTTCATTGACTGTGTCAAAAAACTAACAGCCGATATTTTCTTACCAGAATGCAACATCCCCATCCCGCCATTAACAGTTTTTAGCTCTACTGGCCAAGGGCCAGCAGAGCTTATGGGATGGTGTGTTGTCCGTCTTCCGTCGTCCGTCGTCCGTCCGTCGTCCGTCCGTCCGTCGTCCGTCCGTTAACTTTTGCTTGTGTACACTCTAGAGGCCACATTTCTGATGCAATCATCATGAAACTTTGTCAGAATGTTTGTCTCAATGAAATCTCGGTCAAGTTCGAAAATGGGTCATGTGGGGTCAAAAACTAGGTCACTAGGTCAAATATTGGAAAAACCTTGTGTACACTCTAAAGGCCATATTTTTGACCCGAGCTTGATGCAACTTTGTCAGAATGTTTGTCTTAACTATATCTTGGTCAAGTTTGAAAATGGGTCACATGGGGTTAAAAACTAGGTCACTAGGTCAAATACTTGAAAAACCTTGTGTACACTCTAGAAGCCGTATTTCTGATCCAATCTTGATGAAACTTTGTCTAAATGTTTGTCTTAATTATATCTTGGTCAAGTTCAAAAATGGGTCACATGGTTTTAAAAACTAGGTCACTAGGTCAAACTTTGGAAAAACCGTGTGTACACTCTAGAGGCCATATTTTTGACCTGATCTTGATGAAACTTTGTCAGAATGTTTGTCTTAATGAAATCTCGGTCAAGTTCAAAAATGGGCCATGTGGGGTCAAAAACTAGGTCACTAGGTCAAATACTTGAAAAAACTTGCGTACACTCTAGAGGTCATATTTGTTACCCAATCTTGATGAAACTTTGTCAAATTGTTTATCTTAATTATATCTTGATCAAGTTCGAAAATGGGTCACATGAAGTTAAAAACTAGGTCACTAGGTCAAATATTGGAAAAACCTTGTGTACACTCTAGAGGCCATATTTTTGACCCGAGCTTGATGCAACTTTGTCAGAATGTTTATCTTAATTGTTTGTCTCAATGAAATCTCGGTCAAGTTCGAAAATGGGTCATGTGGGGTCAAAAACTAAGTCACTAGGTCAAATATTGGAAAAACCTTGTGTACACTCTAGAGGCCATATTTTTGACCCGAGCTTGATGCAACTTTGTCAGAATGTTTGTCTTAATTATATCTTGGTCAAGTTTGAAAATGGTTCACATGGGGTTAAAACTAGGTCACTAGGTCAAATACTTGAAAAAACTTGTGTACACTCTAGAGGTCATATTTGTTACCCAATCTTGATGAAATTTTGTCAAATTGTTTATCTTAATTATATGTTGATCAAGTTCGGAAATGGGTCACATGAAGTTAAAAACTAGGTCACTAGGTCAAATATTGGAAAAACCTTGTGTACACTCTAGAGGCCATATTTTGACCCGAGCTTGATGCAACTTTGTCAGAATGTTTGTCTTAATTATATCTTGGTCAAGTTTGAAAATGGGTCACATGGGTTTAAAAACTAGGTCACTAAGTCAAATATTGGAAAAACCTTGTGTACACTCTTTGTCAAAATGTTTGTCTTAATTATATCTTGGTCAAGTTAAAAAATGGGTCACATGGTGTTAAAAACTAGGTTACTAGGTCAAACTTTGGAAAAAACGTGTGTACACTCTAGAGGCCATATTTTTGACCCGATCTTGATGCAACTTTGTCAGAATGTTTGTCTTAATTATATCTTGGTCAAGTTTGAAAATGGGTCACATGGGATTAAAAACTAGGTCACTAGGTCAAATACTTGAAAAACCTTGTGTACACTCTAGAAGCCGTATTTCTGACCCAATCTTGATGAAACTTTGTCAAAATGTTTGTCTTAATTATATCTTGGTCAAGTTCAAAAATGGGTCACATGGTGTAAAAAACTAGGTCACTAGGTCAAACTTTGGAAAAAACGTGTGTACACTCTAGAGGCCATATTTTTGACCCGATCTTGATGAAACTTTGTCAGAATGTTTGTCTCAATGAAATCTCGGGTCAAGTTCAAAAATGGGTCATGTGGGGTCAAAAACTAGGTCACTAGGTCAAATACTTGAAAAAACTTGTGTACACTCTTGAGGTCATATTTGTTACCCAATCTTGATGACATTTTGTCAAATTGTTTATCTTAATTATATCTTGATCAAGTTCGGAAATCGGTCACATGAAGTTAAAAACTAGGTCACTAGGTCAAATATTGGAAAAACCTTGTGTACACTCTAGAGGCCATATTTTTGACCCGAGCTTGATGCAACTTTGTCAGAATGTTTGTCTTAATTATATCTTGGTCAAGTTTGAAAATGGGTCACATGGGGTTAGAAACTAGGTCACTAGATCAAATATTGGAAAAACCTTGTGTACACTCTTTGTCAAAATGTTTGTCTTAATTATATCTTGGTCAAGTTAAAAAATGGGTCACATGGTGTTAAAAACTAGGTCACTAGGTCAAACTTTGGAAAAACCGTGTGTACACTCTAGAGGCCATATTTTTGACCCGATCTTGAAGCAATTTTGTCAGAATATTTGTCTCAATTATAGCTTGCTAAAGTTCGAAAATGGGTCACACAGGGTCAAAAACTAGGTCACTAGTACACTCTAGAGGCCATATTTCTGACCCGATCTTGATGAAACTTTGTCGAAATGTTGTCATAATTATATTTTGGTCAAGTTCGAAAATGGGTCCCATGGGGTCAAAAACTAGGTCACTAGGTCAAATACTTGAAAAACCTTGTGTACACTCTAGACACCATGTAGTACGACTCGATTCATCAATGGTATAACAGCCAGTAGAGCGTTCACAGGCCCTCTTGGGCCTCTTGTTTGTCATGTGCAAGGATTTGTGTTTAAAAAAAAGAAGAGAAATTTGTTGAAAAACTGACAAGATTATGACATCCAAAACATCAATAATAAAAAATGTTTCCTCCAGATTAAAGACAAATATCTATTGGTGTAGACTTATTACCAGATCCAGTTATTTAACTGCTGTCAGGTTAGCAACCTGTGCATTTTATTCCTGTATGTCTCAGTAAGCTTTTGTGAGTAACAGTATTTCCGGACAAAAAGCTAAGCTCGTGGGCAAAAGTAGGGCCACTGCTTATCCAGGCAAAGGGGTAAAATCCCCCTGAATTCATGTAATTGTGTCATTTTTGCCATGTTCATTAACGGTCTTCATCATCATCCCTGTATTGTTTTGTGGTGACAGAACACAATGGTAGTGATGCCACTGAAAAATGGAGTGTTTACAACAGAATTCGCAGCAACTCTGCAGTTCTGCAGGTGAGAAGGTTCTAGGCCCATTCTGCATATTATTAACTAGATGAAATGGAGAGTGGGCATGGAATGTTCATTCCTGTTGGCACCATATAACCTTTTTGTGTTGGTGTGCCATAAATCCAATTTAACTTAATTAACTTGTTTTTTTCACAATGATTACAGGAGAAGAAGAAGCAGGCGGCGAGTGATGGCTGGGAGTATGCACCGCTGTTCAACATGAAGTTCCATCATATTGAACGTAAGATGGACATGGTGCGACGACGCAGGTGGCACAGGAAAATGGTTGCCATGGAACCAGGGAAGCCGTGTTTCTTTAGTCTTCAGGATCAGGAGGTGAGCAAATTATGTTAGGCTGATTATGATACTGCACTCGCTCACATTATATCACAGAGTTTAACCTGACCCTTGTTGTACCTGACCCTTTTTCAACCGGACCCTAGTTCAGCCTGATCCTAGTTCAGCCTGACCCTAGTTCAACCTGACCCTTGTTGTACCTGACCCTGGTTCAACCTGACCCTTGTTGTACCTGACCCTAGTTCAACCTGACCCTTGTTGTACCTGACCCTAGTTCAACCTGACCCTTGTTGTACCTGACCCTAGTTCAACCTGACCCTTGTTGTACCTGACCCTGGTTCAACCTGACCTTGTTGTACCTGACCCTAGTTCAAACTGATCCTAGTCCAGCCTGACCCTAGTTCAAACTGACACTTTATATATGTGCACCTAAACTTTCAGTAATGTTAAGATGTCACCAAAGTGAAGGAGAGACATAATGACTTTTAAAACAGGATCTCTGGGTTTCAATAATTATATTAATTTCCAGAAATATTATTTAATATAGCATTTGTTTTGAAACATGCTGAGAATCATGTTCTCTCTTACGCAGATGACTAAACTGGGTTTGTTGTTAATTGACAGTTTATGTTAATTAGTTTGTTACACAGTTAAGTATAATTGTGATGTTGTTAAAGATATAATCCTAATTTAGTTTCAATGTTAATTTGTTAATGAATTGTGAGTTTTAGTATAATTCTATATTCCTTTGTAACATATTCTGGTCAACAGTAGACAAAGGTCAACATCATCTGACCTTGACCTACTTAACAGACTTATTCTGGTGAACAGCAAACAAAGGTCAACATCATCTGACTTTGACCTACTTAATGGACTTATTCTGGTCAAAAGTTCAATGTCCTGTATAATATGAGGTGAGATTTATATGGTATTGTCTCATGTTTGCTTGTTGCTCCACACTTTACATGAGCAATAGTGAATGCCTGTGTGTTATGTAAACAACCTGGAAATTTACGCAGAAAAAATGTAATGCGCCAAAACAATGACTTCAATTGATTATAACATCAACAACGTCAACAACGTCAACAGTTGCATGACGTCATTTTCAGTGAAAATTTTCACATGTGTTAATGAATTTATAAGTTATATTTTCACATGTCAATATAAACAATGAAAATATAAGGTTTTATTTTAATCATAAAATCCACTATTTCACTGGAAATTATATAATAAGTGTTTAACATATGTACATGTTGAATATCAGAAAAACTTCACATTATTATTCAGTAGTTTAAATACCATCTTCACATCAAGAAGCGCAGAGTCTAATCAGTAGAGTTGTATACATCAATCGAGTAAATAAATTAATAATCTAAATAGAAGAGTCAGTAGTCTAAACAAGTAGAGTTAACATTGTAGCTATCAATAGTTAAAGACCAGAGTAGTATAAGTCATTGTTAAATAACCGAGCTGCATAAATCAATAGTATAACTAGTAGATTCTCAGAAATAATAAAAAGTAGGTCTACATGTTGAAGTACTTAATCAGTTGGAATGTTAAACAACTTAAAGTTCCTGTTAGAATGTTTCACTTCAGTGAATCTGTTTTTCTTCTTATTAGCTTGTTATTGTTTCTCATCTGTAAAACAACATTTCATTTTGACAGGTTTCCAAAAAAAAGAAGGTTATTACATAAGTTTACTTGTTCTTAGACTGCTTGACAAAATAACTAATACATCTTCTCTTCAACAATTAACAGCTGAGTCTATCCATGATTATCTACAGCATGCATACTGTGAAGATTAATAAAGCATTGTGAAATGGATTTGTTGAAGCATTTTTGTAGAAATTAAGTTATTTAAGTTATGTAAACGGAGTTGAATGACCGTACAGTGTTGAACAAACATACAGAGTTGAACACCTGTAATCAAACTCAATGGTACAGAAATCTATTAGTACAAACTATGCTTTTATGCTTATAAGTGCAGTTATAGATGTGGAGTGTGCATTAGTGTGTCACTTGCATAGTTGTAATTAAGCTGAGCCATGCAGAGTTGTACACCTGTAATTAAGCTGAGCCATTTAGAGTTATACACCTGTAATTAAGCTGAGCCATTTAGAGTTTTACACCTGTAATTAAGCTGAGCCATGCAGAGTTGTACACCTGTAATTAAGCTGAGCCATGCAGAGTTGTACACCTGTAATTAAGCTGAGCCATGCAGAGTTGTACACCTGTAATTAAGCTGAGCCATGCAGAGTTGTACACCTGTATTTCAGCTGATCCATGCAGAGTTGTACACCTGTAATAAAGCTGAGCCATGCCGAGTTGTACACCTGTAATAAAGCTGATCCTTGCAGAGTTTTACACCTGTAATTAAGCTGAGCCATGCAGAGTTTTGCACCTATAATTAAGCTGAGTCATGCAGAGTTATACACCTGTAATTAAGCTTAGCCAAGCAGAGTTATACACCTTTAATAAAGCTGAGTCATGCAGAATTTTATACCTGTAATTAAGCTGAGCCATGTAGAGTTTTACACCTGTAATAAAGCTGAGCCATGCAGAGTTGTACACATTATTTAAGCTGAGCCATGTAGAGTTTTACACCTGTAATTAAGCTGAGTCATGCAGAGTTGTACACCTGTAATGAAGCTGAACCATGCAGAGTTGTACACCTGTAATAAAGCTGATCCATGCAGAGTTTTACACCTGTAATTAAGCTGAACCATGCAGAGTTTTATACCTGTAATTAAGCTGAGCTATGCAGAGTTGTACACCTGTAATACAGCTGAACCATGCAGAGTTGTACACCGCTGAACCATACAGAGTTATACACCTGTAATAAAGCTGAACCATACAGCGTTGTACACGTGTAATAAGCTCAACCATACAGAGTTGTACACCTGTAATACAGCTCAACCATACAGAGTTGTACACCTGTAATACAGCTCAACCATACAGAGGTGTACACCTGTAATACAGCTCAACCGTACAGAGTTGTACACGTTTAATAAAGGTGAACAATGCAGAGGTGTACACCTGTAAGTAAGCTGAACCATGCAGAGTTGTACACTTGTAATTAAGCTCAACCATGCATAGCTGAACACCTGTAATGAAACTCAGCCATGCATAGGTGTATACCTGTATTGCCACTTGACCAGATGTACATTAGTAATTAAGCTCAAACATGCAGAATTATACACCTGTATAAGTAAGTAAGCTGAACCATGCAGAGTTGTACAACTGTAATTAAGCTGAGCCAAGCAGAGTTTTACACCTGTAATTAAGCTGAGCCATGCAGAGTTGTACATGTGTAATACGCTCAACCATACAGGGTGGTACACCTGTAATAAGCTCAACCAAACAGAGTTGTACACCTGTAATAAGCTCAACCATGCAGAGTTGTACACCTGTAATACAGCTCAACCATACAGAGTTGTACACCTGTAATATAGCTCAACCATACAGAGTTGTACACCTGTAATACAGCTCAACCATACAGAGTTGTACACTTTAATAAAGGTGAACAATGCAGAGGTGTACACCTGTAAGTAAGCTGAACCATGCAGAGTTGTACACTTGTAATTAAGCTCAACCATGCATAGCTGACCACCTGTAATGAAACTCAGCCATGCAGAGTTGTACACCTGTAATGCCACTTGACCAGATTTACATTAGTAATTAAGCTCAAACATGCAGAATTATACACCTGTATAAGTAAGTAAGCTGAACCATGCAGAGTTGTACAACTGTAATTAAGCTGTGCCAAGCAGAGTTTTACACCTGTAATTAAGCTGAGCCATGCAGAGTTGTACATGTGTAATAAGCTTAACCATACAGGGTGGTATACCTGTAATAAGCTCAACCATACAGAGTTGAACACATGTAATAAGCTCAACCATGCAGAGTTGTATACCTGAAATAAGCTCAACCATAAAGAGTTGTACAACTGTAATAAGCTCAACCATGCAGAGTTGTACACCTGTAATAAGCGCAGCCATACAGAGTTGTGCACATGTAATAAGCTCAACCATACAAAGTCATACACCTGTAATAAGCTCAACCATACAGAGTTGTACACATGTAATAAGCTCAACCATACAGGGTTGTAAACCTGAAATTAGCTCAACCATACAGAGTTGTAAACCTGTAATAAGCTCAACCATGCAGAGTTGTACACATGTAATAATCTCAACCTCACAGGGTTGTAAACCTGTAATAAGCTGAACCATACAGGGTTGTACACCTCAATAAGCTCAACAATACATGGCTGTACACCTGTAATAAGCCCAACCATGTAGAGTTGTACACCTGTAATAAGCCCAACCATGTAGAGTTGTACACCTGTAATAAGCTCAACCATACAGGGTTGTACACCTGTAGTAAGCTCAACCATGCAGAGTTGTACAATATGAAACAATTTAATTACTGCGCCAGTCTTGAATCTTTTTTCCCTGCTTCCACTGCCAGTTGTTTTTCCATATAAATGTTTACTTCTGTACATCACTGATGTTTTTCAGTTGTGACCTCTCTGTCACAACTTTCTGACTGTTTGACTTGCATGGCTGCGACCTTCTAGTAGACAGATCCTGTGTTGTTTGCTCTCTGTATTTTGTAATGTTTGCTTATGCTTGTCCATTATGTGTGCCATCAGGAAGGGATCCTACTATCCACTATCTGTACTGAACGCTTGTGTGCATAAATTGGTTCAGTACACCAAGGTTCTATCTTCTTACTTATTTATATAGAGGATCTTAAATGCATGCCTGTTTCATATTGAATTTATTAAACAAGTTGGATAATTTTATTCAACTTGTTTAATAAATTCAGTATTAAATAGACACGAATGCGAGATTCTATTTTTTATCATGTAACTCCCAAAAAGCTTCATAAACAACATTTATTATTGTAGCTGCCTATATATAACATTGTCATATGATGACGTTGTATGTTGATTCAGTCCTCAGCATGACATCGAACAAGGGAACTACCTCATCGATTTCCGTAATCCTGTATTTTTATGAGACAATTCCATTGTACTCCGAGCTGAACGGAGAAGAACATACGATGATTCAGCATTCTTTTGCATATTTATTTCACAAGCATGTAAAGGATATTTTTGGTTTGTCATGAATATAGGATTTATTTTCACCTCGAAGTGAGAAAACTGAAATATTTTCACTCGTGCTGGTTTGTCGTGAATATAGGATTTTTATTTTTCATCTCGGAAATGAGAAAACTTATATTTTCATGAGTGCATAATGCGCCAAAACAACGACGTCAATAACGGCTTTATGTCATTTTCGGTATTTCACGTGAATTATAAACAGTACTCGTTAGAGGCCAGTTTCCGTCCAAGCCCAGTTTCCGTCATTCTCATTTAAAAAACGTTTTCACACTGCAAATTACTTTCGCTATGTCACTTATTGTCAGATGTTTATAACTGAAGATTAGAAACAGGAAAAACAACCAAACAGTAAATAAGCGGTAAAAAACGAAAGGGATTTCTCTGAAAAATGTGTTTACTTCCTTATATGGCGTTGGGGATGCGCGTGCATACTGCCGCATAATAAACTATTAAAAAAATAACACTGTAATGATGTCATATTTTTATCACTCTTCAGTGGACGCAGTTAAAATAGACCGTGAATATATAATTTAACCAAAGAGAAGCAACTCGTACAACATGTATCTGTTTGATTTACACAGAGTGACTGTAAATTGTCGTCGTTGAACGTTTTCCATTGACGTTACCAGGCGCATTGTTATAACGATCGATGTGACTGATGGAACAATGCAAACATACCATTTTTACAATGAAATTGTTGAATAGACTTGCAAACAAGTTTCTAATTCATAAAAGTTTACTGTATCTTGACCTAGTTGTATCTATCACTCGATAAAATACATGACGGAAACTGGGCTTGTAAACAAAATGATTTTTCAGTTTTAGTCTATTTATAAAAAGGTCACGTGCCACTTTGATATTTATATAAAACAAAATTCTTTGGTATCAAATTTCCAGGAAGAGGTAACCTAATAGAAAATAGAGTAAAAATTGTCAGGATACATAGATTTGTCTGAAAAATTAGTTTATGTTTACATAAGTGACGGAAAGTGGCCCCCGACGAGTATAAATATAAGTTTTTATTTTAATCATAAAATCCACAATTTCACTGTAAAGTATATAATAAAATTTATTATGATAAAATATATCATGGCTTTATTAAACTCACATACCGCAAGTCATGTGGTAAATAAAGTTACAACATTGTTGTATTGACACTTCGAAATGATGTGTGATTGTTGTGCACATAGATAAAATAATTAATGTGCACTATGTGGGCATTACATCCCCTCCAACCGAATCCTTAGGACTTGTGTATTTGCATGTCCTTGTCAGACTAGAGATTACTGTGCATGGAAACATATCATAGTGATAATGATCATTGTTCTGTCTGTCCATATCCCTAGCAATGGTGATCTAATCTACCTGCAAATCATGACTGGCACTTGTAGATCAGGCATGTGTTCCTGTGTTTCTGAACATTCATTGTGTATATGTCACTGGACCAGGGCCTGAACCTGAGACTCTCAGACAATTGTTTTGATGCTCAACCACTGAGCTAATTTTGTTTATCTACTTGTTAGATATATATGAACAGTGACCTTTCCCCCAAGTTTCCAGTTGAACAGAGAAACACGCGAAATGAGACTCAGAATTGTATTTAGTCATGGTACTGCCGTCACAGGGACGGTTTTAACCGAGGACTTTCAATTCTTAAATATCTATGAAACATCACATACGTCTTCTACAGGACTGCCATGGTAGAGCATCCGCCTTGCAATCAGGAGGTCTTGTGTTCAAACCCAAGTCAGGTCATACCAAAGATTTCTGAAAAATGGTACTAAAATCTCCGTTGTATGCAGTTCATCATATAAACGGTAGTTTTAGGACTGGTTAGCCTGGTGTCAGTATAATGTGACTGGGTGGGGTATCATGCCAATTGTCTACGGTGTGGTATGTCAGTGTGGCATCACTATGAAGTTGAGCATTGAGCCCACTGCTACAAGTAGACACTTGTGATATTACTGAACGATGGTTAAAGGCATAGTTATACATACACACCAAATGTTCAGAGACAGAACTAATCGACCAGACAATGCTACACTAAAATACCTGCTTCTTTGAACCATGGCATAGTCCTGGAACTTGTCTAGTTAGTACATGGTTTTACATTCCCGGTGTTGCATGCATGGCTAAATAGAAATCAAATGTGAAAGGTCTAGCAAAAAGATAATTGTTTCTGTTCATATCTTCATGTCCTATGTTTTCCAGACTTAACATTTGCTTGGCATGTACATTGTCGTTAGACATGTTTTGTTCATGAGGTCTCTAATAATATAATAGTTTCATTATTTCCAAATATTAATCCTTTAATAGTTTTATTAGTCAGTTTCAGTTTAAACTGTGTGACTTTTTATATCTAAATTTATGGCAAATTTTCTCTTCATTTTACAATTCAAAATGCAGAAACTGTACATTTAATTTCAGCAAAATATGTTTTATAAATCCGTGTTTTTAATGCTTTTGACTTACTTTTAAATTTACACAATTAATTGACTGCTAAAAGCATGATACATTTTTAATTATATTTTAAACAGTATTTTCTTTTGACTTTTGAATGTATTAACATGCTTCAGCTCTGCCCGCCCATCAGAGTGTCCGTATGCCTGTATGCAGGCACAGTACAACCGCTTCAGCTCTGTCTGCCCATCAGTCTGTCCGTATGCCTGTATGCAGGCACAATCGCTTCAGCTCTGTCTGCCCATCAGTCTGTCCATATGCCTTATGGCTTCAGCTCTGTCTGACCATCAGTCTGTCAGCCCATCAATCCATCCGAATCCAGGCACAATTGCTTCAGCTCTGTCCGTCCATCAGTCTGTCAGCCTATAAGTCTGTCCGTATGCCTGTAAGCTGGCACAATTGCTTCAGCTCAGTAACATAACACGTTTAAGTCCGGTGTTACAACAAAATGCAGTCATTGTAATTATTCAGCAGCTTCAAGAGTTGTTATAATTAATCAATAAAAAAAGGTGAAATGTTGGGTTGACAATTAGGTGAAAATTGGCTGAAAATTTGCATTTCTTATCAACCCAAGAATACTTAAATTTTTGAAAATGTTTTAAATATTTGAGAATTGAGTCCACTCCACCAATAATGGGATCTTCTCAGTGAAATTGTAACATTTTCTTACTTTTCTTTAGGTATTGTGACATGTTTTAACAAAATTTTGGATATTTAAGGACTAACACATTTTTTCCTATTTGCCCAAAATATAGCAAAGTATGTTGTGATTTAGTCAAATACCTTGTCTATCAAATATTACAGTAGGCTACATTTACTGTAGATTAATGTGATGACAATTAATTGAGGCTTTTGTAATAGGGCATTTACAGTCCGATCATACTTCCATGATATGCTAATGTAAAAGCACATTTTTCATTCCAGTTTAATGTTAAGAAATTATAAGTTTAATCACATGATCGTTATCATTTTAATGACATTATTAGTTGATCCCCATCATTTTAATGACATTAAGTTTGCCAGATAGAAATGTTTATTGTTAGGTTATTTTTGTAAAAATAGTTCCTCTCAAATTACACTATTGATAATCCTGAACTAAATTATAATACAGTAATTTATTTAATGATAAGCTTGTGTCATACATTACTATGTTTTATTCTCGCACATTTGAACTAAGTTTCCTATGTATCCTTCCCCTCTGTCTGGGGCAGTTCTATATAACCTTTACTGTGTTTTTGAGCAATTAAACAACATTCCACTTGTACTAATAGTTCTGTGTTATCCTTTACAGCAGAGTGATGACGAGGATGAGGAAGGTCTGGCAACGTTAACTGCACCCAGGATGTTTATTGTGTTCCAACGTAAGTTACACCACACCCGGAATCATTTCGGTGTTTATAACATTAACATCATTCTCTCAAGAAGATTCCCAATAAATATCAATCTCATTAAAATCAGACCCTTTATCACGCTACGATAGTCTACACTACTAAGGATGTGACAGCATTGCATTGGAGGTTACGTCAGATTGACCTTACGACTGGCCAATCATATTTCAGCCTACAAAAGCGCTCAGTAAAGTCTGCTGCACTGCGCATGTCGCGTTTCAGTCAAATGCTGTGGAGTAGTCTATGCTCAGTATTGAAAAAGACAATGTCCGTAACTTTTAGCTTATAAAACACAAAATAATTGCGTTGACAAACATAACACACCAACCATGAATAGTTACTGGAAAAAAACAAACAAGATTGAAGTCAATAGCGGTAAAAAAAAGAAAGATGAAAGATGTACCGAATCGTGGGGTTGAACCCACATTAAAATAATAATAATAGAACTTCGCAATTGTCCATATCGTTACTAACTGAGCTGTGCAGGCCAGACGTACCAAGACATACTACTTAGAAAACCTAATGTCGCAGTAATCTCGGTAGAATATATCTATTTAAGATACTGTTCCGAAGGTTGATTTTCTTCGTATGCTTGATGTAAAACATACAATTTAGTGCATTTCTTTGAATTTATGGTGCAATCAATAACACACGAAGACTTCATCTTTTTTCGCATATAGATCTATGTGTTTTAAGTGGATTTTCATTTGTTCAGTTCGCTCGAACATCCTCTGAAGTGCATATGAAAAGTGTGATTTCATTGGTTCAATTTACATGATTTAGCTATCTTCTCTTGAATACTGATTAGATGAAAGGTTGATCTGACGTGACCTCCAAGGCAGTGGTGTCAGGTCCTATAGTGGAGAGCATCAAAGCGTAATTAGGATTTGATTTTAATGAGATTGAACAAATATCCTCATATATTCAGTAAATTTTCCTATGTTTTTAGAAATGATATCACTCACCTTATGTTATATATTATAGCTTGTAGACTGGGTGGGGAACACAGTGGTCTAGTGGCAGCAAGATTTCTCTGTGAGGTTTGTCATGGAAGAACATGGCACTTGTGACATTGACTGTCATTTTTCTGTTTGTTGGAAAGAAAAGTTTGGAGTTTTTGCTCTGGATGTGTAACAGAACCTAAGGAATTTATTCAATTCTTAAGATTATATTATCTTAGATCCCTCTGTATGCTCACTCCTTTTCTGCAAGCAAGTAATAGAGTATGGTCTCATCAAGTTGGTTGATTTAAACATCGAGATGGACTTTTACTGGTAGTCAGAGTACACCAGTCATTCTGACAGGAGTTATTTTCAATCAAATGATTTGACAACTACAATACAAAACAATTGTCATTGACCATGCTACAACTTTAAACAATGTGTCTGTGAGTTATAATAAACGGGGGGAAAAGATAATAAACAGAGGGGAGAAAAAAGATAATAAACGGGGGGAAAAAGCATTTCCTGATGCCGACACAGCTATACTGAAAGTGAACTGCCATAACAAGATTAAAACAAGAATTGTGGCAAATATTGTGGCAAATATTGTGGCGAAGACTGAAAAGGCAGCTTATTATTTTCGTTAATCTATCCTCTCCAGAGTCGTTCAAGTACCAGATGAGAGCTTACATCTACCAGGCGAGGGACATACTGGCCATGGATGACTCCGGTCTGTCAGGTAAACATTTTAGATCTTCATCATTTTTACATCTGTTTTTTTTGTCCCACCTTTTCTGAAAGAAGGGGGAGAATAATTAATTATGTTTTACTTTTCCATGGACAACAATGAAGATAATATCCAAGTTTTAGGCGTTATCATTATGTTCTTGGCGTTAACAATATTGTATTTGGCTATAATTCTAGGCACTGCATGCACTAGATCAACCAAACGTTCCACTATTTTACACATTACCTAGACCTCTTACTAGGCATAACATTTATCAAATTTAACCTCTAGTGTTTGCTTTTATTTTTACTTCTCTAAAACTGTGTACTAGATCAACCAAACTATTATTGGGTGTGTAATGTATACTCGTTCGTGATTGGTGCGTGTCAAAAAAAGTATGCCATGTGATGTAAAAAATGTTGATTTCATTGTAAAAATTCCTACGATGTAATGACTATATGTTTGTTTAAAATAAATGTTTTGGGTGAAAATTAAATGTTAAACCTATTTTATTGTTTTAATTTAAAAAGGTTATAAGATTTATATTGGGATATATGCACTCGTTCTTTCGCACATAAATATTGCGCTCCTAAAGTCATGCAATATTAATACGCGAAAGAATTCGTGCATATATCCCAATACAAATCTAATAACCTATAAGTATACTGAATCATTTTAGGCTAAAAGAACATACTGTGTTTAAATACTGCTCAACCCAATTAAAATACTTTACCTAATGTGTTCCATTCTATTTTAATAATATCTCCATAATCTTGTATGCCCTATTAATTAATATCACAGGTTCATTTGCATGTCTATCTTAATTATTACAGATCCATTTGCATGCGTGTGTTATTATTACAGATCCATTTGCATGTGTTATTATTACAGATCCATTTGCACGCGTGTCCTTCCTGACCCAGAGTATGAGGACAGAGAACATTAAGAAGTCGCTCTGTCCCACATGGGACCAGACGTTGATATTTGATGAAATAGAGATACAAGGCGACCCACGCACTATAGAGGCCCAGCCCCCAGATATATACATAGAAGTGTTTGACCATGATACATTTGTAAGTACATTTCATCCCTCCATATTTAATTACTTTATACAAAACTGATTGACCATGATACATTTGTAAGTACATTTCATCCCTCCATATTTAATTACTTTATACAAAACTGATTGACCATGATACATTTGTAAATACATTTCATCCCTCCATATTTAATTACTTTATACAAAACTGATTGACCGTGATACATTTGTAAGTACATTTCATCCCTCCATATTTCATTACTTTATACAAAACTGTTTGACCATGATACATTTGTAAGTACATTTCATCCCTCCATATTTAATTACTTTATACAAAACTGTTTGACCATGATACATTTGTAAGTACATTTCATCCCTCCATATTTAATTACTTGATACAAAACTGATTGACCATGATACATTTGTAAGTACATTTCATCCCTCCATATTTAATTACTTGATACAAAACTGATTGACCATGATACATTTGTAAGTACATTTCATCCCTCCATATTTAATTACTTGATACAAAACTGATTGACCATGATACATTTGTAAGTACATTTCATCCCTCCATATTTAATTACTTGATACAAAACTGATTGACCATGATACATTTGTAAGTACATTTCATCCCTCCATATTTAATTACTTGATACAAAACTGATTGACCATGATACATTTGTAAGTACATTTCATCCCTCCATATTTAATTACTTGATACAAAACTGATTGACCGTGATACATTTGTAAGTACATTTCATCCCTCCATATTTAATTACTTGATACAAAACTGATTGACCATGATACATTTGTAAGTACATTTCATCCCTCCATATTTAATTACTTGATACAAAACTGATTGACCATGATACATTTGTAAGTACATTTCATCCCTCCATATTTAATTACTTCATACAAAACTGATTGACCGTGATACATTTGTAAGTACATTTCATCCCTCCATATTTAATTACTTGATACAAAACTGATTGACCGTGATACATTTGTAAGTACATTTCATCCCTCCATATTTAATTACTTTATACAAAACTGATTGACCGTGATACATTTGTAAGTACATTTCATCCCTCCATATTTAATTACTTCATACAAAACTGATTGACCATGATACATTTGTAAGTACATTTCATCCCTCCATATTTAATTACTTGATACAAAACCGATTGACCATGATACATTTGTAAGTACATTTCATCCCTCCATATTTAATTACTTGATACAAAACTGATTGACCATGATACATTTGTAAGTACATTTCATCCCTCCATCTTTAATTACTTTATACAAAACTGATTGACCGTGATACATTTGTAAGTACATTTCATCCCTCCATCTTTAATTACTTTATACAAAACTGTTTGACCATGATACATTTGTAAGTGATTGGTTTTGCTATTGGACAAATGCTTGTTTGTCTTTAATTCTTAAATAATTTCAGGAAGATGATGAGAAATATCATTGAAATCCATACAAACATGCCCCCAGTTGAATCGCTCAACCCAGCATCCAGACAGCTTAATCACACACATTGAACTTATATATATATATATATCAATTGTAGGGTGAACCAGAATTCCTAGGGCGAGCCAAAGCACATCCGATGGTAAAACTTGACCCTGGAGATGCAAGGTCTCCCGTCCTGCAGTGGTTTGAGATCAAGCGAGGTAACGATGGTGGAGGGGAACTTTTGGCAGCGTTTGAATTGTTCCTGGTGAGTACCGTCATGCTCCATGTGTGTGTGTGTGTTATACCAATATATATAATCCCTCTGCTTGTAGGGTCATAATACAGTCGGGGATTGGGTGATAAGATACTTCTGAAACCTTGGAAACAGTTAAAATGTAATCTAACAATGTAGCAAGGAGTTGCCTGACCATTGTCTAACACATGTCAAACAAACTAACATTCAAACATATAATGCAGTATTAAGAAAAACAAATAAATCAAGAGGGTTCTTTTCTTCAAGTTAATATGCAATTTATTCTCAAAGAGGCTAGATGATATTGAATTGTCCGAAAGTAAACTTTAATGCCAAGGTCAAAATAATGGAGGTATCGTCTAAAACATGGGTCTGCGACGGGGCGTTAATAGTCCATATATATAGATACTGTTTGAATGTCATTGGAAAATGCTATAAAAATAGCATTTCTAAAACATTGTAAGACAAGTAACCCTGAAGTTGTCATTGTGTATTCATACATGTCGGAAGGGGATAGTCTTACCAAGTGGATATCACGGTGACCTTGAAACCGGGGGATCCGGGGTCAAACCTCCTTGGCACCCCTGAGTTATGTCGGTGTGTTCTTGGAAAGACACTTGCCCTTAGCCTCATCTGCTGGATGGGGACATAAACCGTGTCGTGTATCGTGTATCCGAGCACATTAAAATAACATAGGAATCGGTTTGTTAGTAAGTGTAGGGAAGATTCCTGGATTTCTATGTACTTTTCCCCCTCTCTCTGGCACTAAACAACCCATACTGTATCAATGAAATGTTAAACAACATTAAATGTATTCATACATGTCAGGCTAATACCTTTTGGTTTATTCGTTTTATGAACCATCAAGACAGAAGTGCAGTAGGACAAGGGGGAGAAAATGTTTGGGAAAAGCTAAATTGTTTTCATTGGAAAGAAAAAAATAATGAAATGTTTAATTCAAGTCTGGTGGGAGGTATACATTTTTTAAAAAAAAATTGCTATTGAAAAAAATAAAATTACAAATTTTGTTTTATTGTAGGTAGGGTCATAAGACGATTAATCAGATTGAATTAATTTATTCCTTGCCTATACACTTGAAACAATTAGATTGGTGTGTGATTTGCTTTCATTCTTATTTGTTATTCAGTTTATTTGCTTGCACACATTAGTGTAATATAACATTTCTATATTTTCTATATTTTTTCTCATTTTAAGACAAAGGTATGTTTTGTTCGCTTTTTAACTGCTACCATTATATATTTGTATCTTTTGTTACTTATGTAGCATGTAGTGTATGGTAGTATACTTTCTAGAATGTCTTAACTTCTGTATCTAGATGGTGACAACTTATACAATACATGCAGCTTTCTACCGACACTTTATTGGGAGGGATGTGATGTTGTACAGGTGACACAACAGCTTTCTTGCAACACAAAATGGGTGGGGTTTGATGTAGTAGGGTGACTAAGCAGCTTTCTTGTGACACATAATGATGGGTGTGTGATGTAGGGTGACTAAGGCTAGAGTTTTTTTTGGTTTACGGGAGAGCCTGTCCTATTTTTGCATAAAATGAAAATAAAAATAAAATTCCGATTTTATTTTTATTGCCAGTCCGACTCTAGGCTCTAGTGAAGAATTTGTGCAGGGAAGTTTCATACCCATATATTTTTGTACCATTAAAGCAAATCGGAAGTTAAATAAACCTAACGGTTCTAAATTTTATACTTTGCACGCAGTTTTGATATCATTATTCACTTAGACAAAAATAACTTTGAATTCACTGACAATTTGACCTGTGACAGACCGCCATATCCACAGTCTGCATGACAAGGCTAAAACATTTACTTAAAGAACTCTAGTCACATTTACTAAAAAAGCTTAAGTCGTGTGTGTCTCCTGCCCCCACCCAACATGAGACAAGACGGGATGTAGCAGGTGAAAAGAACAGGGCTTTGAACTTTCGACTGTCCCGGTAGTGCTGTGGATAGTAAGGGTTTTGCATCCAGCTAAGGAATACAGTGGCCCCAGAGGTTTCACTATATTTTACTAGAAATTAGTTTCTATTATAAAAACAGATGAAAAAAAAACATTTTCATATGTCACATCAAGAGTTCTTCTGTTGTTGTTTTCCAAAAATTGAAATAAAAAATGTCTCGTAAAGTTACTTATATTTTTAATTTTATTTTAGACTCAATGTAAATGCTGGTCTTAATTTCATTTTTATTTCGTCCTTCCTTAAAAGCAATTTTTAAAAATGTCTGGTAAACCAATAAATAAAAAAACTCTAGCCTAAGCAGCTTTCTTGTGACACAAAAAGGGTGGGGTGGGATGTAGTAGGATGACTCAACAGCTTTCTGTGACACAAAAAGGGTGTTGTGTGATGTAGTAGGATGACTCAGCAGCTTTCTTGTGACACAAAATTGGTGGAGTGTGATTTAGTAGGATGACTCAACAGCTTTCTTGTGACACAAAAAGGGTGTTGATGTGATGTAGTAGGATGACTCAGCAGCTTTCTTGTGACACAAAATTGGTGGGTGTGATTTAGTAGGATGACTCAACAGCTTTCTTGTGACAGATAATGTGTTAGTGAGTGTACTTTAAAGTGACAAACTCTTTGCTGCTACCTTAGCAGGCTTACTGATGGGTAGGTCATGACAGACTGCAGTATGATTGGAACTGGGTGTGGGCACAGTGGTTGGAATGAGGTCATGTATTACAGAGTTTGGTAAATGGTTTATGATGATGAATACCATTCTGTTACATGTATCCGATTGTATTAGTAACCGTGAAGAAAATTAGAATCACAATATCTTCAGACATTCAGAATACTTCTGGCGTCTGACTAGTGCAATTCATTTTTGAGATAAGTCTTTTATGTTGCGGATTTCAAAGACTACATTATCCAGGTTTCGAGGAAAGGATAATGTTAAGTTACTTAAGCTGTCATAGTGCTAATCTTATGCTGTGTAGTTCTTATGCTATATTTAGTACTTGCCAAGAAGTATATTGGTTAAATCTACTATCATGCGATTTGTTGATTGTTTATTTACATAGAACAACTAAACAATGACATCTGCCAGTATTTTTGTGCACTCATCAACTCCTGCCTGATATTCTCTGCCGGCGACACTTATATGTTTTTCATAATTGCACATGGTAAGGTAGCAATGAATAGTTTAGAGGTTTTTGCTTTGATTTCGCGAATATTATAACTACACATAGGTAGCAGTGAAAAGTTATCGGTGTTGTAATGCACACGCTAACACATCACGCAATCCCTACATGTGAACATGTTGTATTTCTGTGCTTAGGTGTACTTCTAGCACGTCGCGCTACAACTTTGACCAGAGCGAAGCGATGGTCGCCCACCTTGATTCAAAAACATTGGGAAGAAAGTGCTCTGCTATAGAAAAAAACAGTCATGGCATGTTTACGTCTTCCTGACAATATAATGTTTTTTTAATATTGTTTAAACTCACCGCGACTTGATCGGTTACTTATGTTAAACATTGTTCCCAGTTCTCAACCCGACATAATGATATTTTCTCTCGGCAGCTATTTTATGCTTGCGTAAGACCTTGCTTGAATTACCTTAATGTAGTTTGAAGTATTGCAGATACATCCTGTTGGTCATGTGACTACTGTTATAATGTACAAATCCACCTCTCGCTGTAGAATCTTCTAGTTTGTTCCAAATATATTTTTCTGCATCATTTGATTAATAACTCTGATTAATAACATTGATTAATAACAAATGCTTGAATAACACTTCTGTTTGTAGTTGTTGCTTTAAAAAAAACATCAGAAAAATTAAAATATTAAGGAATTTGCTTTATCAACTAATTTTGAGCGAACTCTTTAACCTAAGAAAAGAGACAGGCCAAAATAAAAGTACCAAAAGGAGTCGATTGCACTACTAGCTGCGGAAATGAATTAATTAGCAAATTCGATGACTTCCATGGATACTTCACATATAAAGGTTGTCTGGTTGCACATAATAGAGATTTGGGATAAAGCATACATAATCATATGCTTTTGCTTTCATTTTGAAAAGCAGTATGATTTTAAGGTATTTTTGATTTAAAATATGAAATGTTTTTTTCAACTGACTGGTAGACATTTCTCTTAAGTAGGCTCCTATCTATAAATTTATTAGTATATTAGAACATTATTTTCAAAAATTATACGTATCATAATATTTTGATATTTTGATTTGCTATTGATATGGTTAATGTTTGTTGATGTTTATTTCTTGATGGTTTAGTTTGAGTCCCAGATGAATGATTCGTTTATTTTGATCTCTTATTTATGGTTACAGAAGGATATTTTTAAAATAGAAATTTAAGTCTTTAATATTGATAATGCTTATAGAGGAGCCATTGACCTGAATGGTTGTTTTCTCGCATTAGCAGTAAAATCTTAAGTGATTTTAAGTGTGCTTTCAGCAATTACAGTATGAACACAAACATTATTATATAAAACTCCAAAATCAGAGCATCTGA